>JAGFMF010011792.1:2931187-3038410 GCA_019455555.1 Galemys pyrenaicus | reverse complement strand
TGAGGTGATGGTGCACGGGTGAAATGGTGGTGGGTACCCCCTGGGGACTACAAATGATGTCAAATATAACTAATAAAAAAAATATATATATTAATAAAAAAAAAAAAAAGATACCATGCTACTTTATGGGATTCAAGATTGAGAGTTTTCTACATAGGGCTGAATGAACTCAGTAAGTTTTTGCTTGAAATGTTACTGTTTTGTTCTTATTCAAGAAAATGTTTGTGTTTTTATCTGCAGTAACATTAAGTTATATTTTGTGAGCAGAACTAAATTGTGTTTGCATTTTCTCTCTCCTGATACCATTATGGTATGGAAAGATGGTAGTAAGTATTCTGTTATTCATAGCAGTGTGTCTACCTTTGCATAATTTCAGTAAGAAAATTTGGTTACATTATCCAGGCTTTGATTGGAATTGTACAGTGGAGACCTTCTGAGAGTTCAGTGTCAGCAGAATCAAGAAGAAAAGAACCTGCCACTTTGCCTATAGGGTTCCAGAGACCTTCCAGGATGGTAAGGAAGCAGAATCCAAGAGAATAGCCTTGGAAACTTGGAAAGAGGAAATCTACCCAAATATACGAATGTTGCAGGTAGAGTGTTGAGACTGTCTCATGGCATGGCTCTGAAGACTTGGACAGGCCAAATGTTGAGAGATCAATCTAAGACTTCTCTGGAAAGTTCCAACAAAGCCAACAGAAATTCTACTTGGTTATTCTGTCCTATGAGTTTATGCAAAAAATAGATCAAATGCATAGGAAATAGAGTCAGTTTACAAATGCATTTTTACTATAAACTTGATAGAATTGGGATAAAGGTGGAGAGAACATTATTTCGTCTCTCAATGACTCTTACAATTTTTATTCTCTTTTGGCTTGGATTGATTTACTCTTTTCTAGAAATGGAATGCTTTGACACACTGGCTATATGTAGACAGTAACTGATGACCAATTGTTGTTTCCTTTGAATATAATGTAACTCCCCCAGAGAAAACTGTCTTCTGAGACCCATCCCCAGCATCCAGTCATCTGACTTTCATCTCCACTGAAATAGCGACAAAAACTGAAAGTGGAGATATCGTTGGAGGAGAAAACCTCAGAGCCAGTGGTGATGCTCCAGGCTCCCTACCCTGACGTCCTGAGTGGGGTCTGCTGGGAAACAGAGGTGGAAGACAGCCACCGAAAGGACTTCAAAGGGTAGAGCGGCAGGCAGCTGCCATCTTCCATATGTATTACGACAGATGCCTGCTAACCTCAGGCCTCAGTGGATAGCCCCACTCCACACAGTGGCTCCTGCTTGCAGCAGAACTCCCTCTGCTGAGCAGGCAGATGTCATCTCTATGAGCAGATCCTGCTTACTCTGCAAGCCATTGTCTTGCCATGTGTAGCTTCTGCTTCCACCCTGGTTTCTGCTCAACTGAAGCTATTTGGGGGAATGCAGATGCATCTGGCCTTGAGCCAGCCAAGCCACTTTCTTTTCTTTTGCTCTCTCCATTTTCCCTTTTCTCAGTCCCTGCATAAATACTTTTATTGTTATTTCTCTCTGCATGCCTTGCATTCTTAAGGGTATGGGAGAGGACCCACCAACCAGGTTATCCCTTTTTATCTGAGTTTGCCCCATTATGGGTTCATTCAGGCTGTTCCCTAAGTGTCATAGTATTTTAGGTAATCTTTGGGGTCTTTTGTATTGTAAACAAAGATACAGGAGATACATGTTTTCTGTCCTTTACAGAGATTATTCAGCTTACCTAAGGCTATCAGACTGACATCATATTTTTCCTTTTCTATTGATCCTTCATCTTATTGTCTCTTCAAACTTCAGTGTCAGAATGTTGCATTCCAATTTTTATCCTACAGAGAAAATTACAAATAAAATATTTTTTCCACCCAGTCTTGAATACCCTGAATATTTGTGATAGTAGCAGGGATTAATTTTCTTATCTCAGAGTGCTGTACTTCCTTCCAACCATGTTCTTGATAATCAACTTCTTCAACTTTTTGCGTGTTTCTCTCCCTCTTTTCTATTGCATAGTCTAAAAGGACCTGAGCCTTCTCCTCTATCTTTTCAGTATTGTTCACTTTCCTTTAACATCTGTCTCCAATCTGGCAAATTCTTTCTTATCTTTCAAACTTTATGTATTTGAATTCTATCGCTTTGGAATAAAATGTCCCCTCCCAAAACACAATGTAGGGTAAATGGAAAGGTTATCAGGCTTTCCTGCCCTCCCACCATTGGTGTGATGATGAACCCCTGAGGTCCTGCACGCACACCTGAGTGGGCATGCACAAGTGAGTGCACCTAGACTGAGACACGGGCATATAAGGGTGGCGTCACGAGGACTCCAGCAGCAGTAGTAGCAGAGACGAGAGGCTAGAGCCCAGAGAGTGAAGATATGCCAGGGGCTAGGAGGCCTGCCAGCCTCCTGGCCCCCCGGCCTGCCGTGTACCTGGTGATGCAATAAAAACATTAAAAATCCACCGAGGGCTCCACGACTCCTGCTTGACCCATCTGCTTGGAATCATTGAGAACTTGCTCTGTGCCCATGCGGGCACCACATACAGTAAGCTCTTTAAAGAAGCCTTCCTCAACATGACAAGAGGCCCTGCCTTTAATTTTTCATCTCCATCTTTAATTTCTTCATAGTGTTTGTTGGAGTCTGCCTAACATAGTTACTGTGGGACTGTGTGTTTATATTCTGTCTCCCTCTTTAAATTGAGGTTTTGTGAGAGTTTGGGCTGGTTCCCTTTGCTTCCAGCTGCCCATATCTAACCTGGTGCTTTTCGCCCATTAAAAATTCAAACACTACATTGATTAAATGAAGTAAATGGAAGAGTGACTATTTTAAATCACGTTTTTTTGTCTGTT
Source organism: Galemys pyrenaicus (assembly GCA_019455555.1). Lineage (NCBI taxonomy): Eukaryota > Metazoa > Chordata > Mammalia > Eulipotyphla > Talpidae > Galemys > Galemys pyrenaicus. The sequence goes on along the minus strand of JAGFMF010011792.1, from coordinate 3,035,548 downwards.
TGTTCATGTCACAAACTATTCCAATTTTTTAAAAATCCTGCAATGTTGAATGACAATGGCAATTCATTGATAAAAGTCTGTGCTGGAGGGTTGTTAGTACTTTGTTGTAACGTGGTGTGGTAATGTAAGGGGAACAGTGAGGGGAAACTCTAGGCCAGTGAGCTGCCCCCTCGCAGCCAACTCAATATTAGAAGGTGGGGCTTGTCACACTCTACCAGCTAACGCCAACTGACTGGTAGCAGGTACAGCACTCCGCGTCCACCCCTGAGCAGGGACCAATGAGGAAAAGCAGCTCCTCAGATCTTGGGCAGTTAAGATTCTAGGCTTAGGCAGTTAAGCTTTTGGCAGCTTAGCTGCTGAGGCTTCAGTAATTAGACTACTCTTGAATAATATCTGGAGAAACTACCAAGTTGCCATATATGAGTTTACACCTGGATTCTGCTCAGTAAGTGCTACCTGTGCTAGGAGAGATGCCCTCTGACCTCATGTTCTCTGTAAATTCTCTCCTTATACGTCCTGTTAGTGATGATTCTAAATCATGTCCTGCAGTCATAAGCACAGGAAAGAACCCCACACCTAAATTAACCTGGTATGGCTGTGATTGCCCTCTTACAGCAACATAGGTTTGAAGAAATGTGAGCTTGTACTCCTAAAACTTATGCAACACTGTAATAGTTAAGTGATAAAATATTATTTAAAAAATCAGTGATATACTGCATGTACACTCTCTCCTTGAGGAATTTAAAATACAATATTGAATAAAACAGATGTATTCAAATAATTATTTCAAAAGCCTAAGAAAAACTTAAAAGGCTACAGACATTCCAAAAAGCAGTGAGACAATTTCTTTAAGCTACCAGAGTCTTCTCACCATGAAGAAAACTTAAACTACAACTACTATGCAACCCAGCAGTTGTACTCCTGGCCAAGGAGAGACTTGTATTGGTACAGAAACCTGGACACAGATACTTGCAAAAGATACTTACAGTTAAAATTGGAAACAAACAAGTGGTCCCTCAGCAGTGTCTGGTGACAAAGCTGTGACACAAGACATAAAACTTTTAGTGCAGGTGACAATCTGGGTGATACTGAGTTTGGGCAAAAGCAACACCAGAAAGGTTACATATGGTATAAGCTCATGTTATGACATTCTGGAAATGGTTACATATGGTATAAGCTCATGTTATGACATTCTGGAAATGGCACATGTTGCACCGCAGCCGGAGGGATGTTGCTGTTCAGGGAAACTGAGTGAAAGGCTTATTTCCTCTCTTCATTTCTTCCAGCGGTCTGAGAATCTGCAGTTACCGCAAAGAGATTATTTTTAAAAATCAAAAGATGCTACCAGGAAGCAGTATGGCACTGTGTCAGTTTGGCAGTTACGTCATGAGCCAAATCATAATGGCCCTAGTCCTGACTGCTACAGAATCCTCCCATTCTAGGACTCATTTCCAGTGCTGCACTAAGTGCTGCAGACACCCTCCGTTTTCAATGGCAAGAATCGAAGCTCAAAGGATGTTCATGTCCACCCAGAAGCGCTTCAAGCTCTTAGGGGGTCCTTCGAGGCAGCACCACTCAAGGCAGATGCTTAATATGCTGCTTTTGAGCATCCCAACAGATTGGCAGTCACAGAAAGGTTCTGTCTCATTTCCTCTGAAAGCTATCCACTGAATCTTACCTTCTGCTCTAGTTTCATGAAAAACACTTGTTGATTAGACTCAGAACTTCTGAATAGAAAACAGCAGCATTTGTATTCTGGGGGAGCTACCTCCTTTCTGTGGATCTATATCTGTGAAAATATCTGCCACTTCATGAAAGATATATAATGTTTTCCTTTCATTCAGTTGTTTTACCTCTTTAGATAGGCGAGTCCTTTGAGACCTTATTGTTAACTGAGTGATAGCGAAGCACAACCTATGTTTAGAACTTTAGTATTATTTAGTATTCGTTGCAGACCTTGAGATTTCTTTATTCTTTAAAGATTTATTTATTTGTGCATATAAGAACTGTGGTGTGAGCCAGAGGTGTGGGGTATGAGAGGCTTCACCAGAGACAGAGTGGGGAGCAGAACAGGCAGATCGACTGAAACACACTGCTGAGGGGAGCAGCGGGTGAGACTGGAGAGGTCTGCCCTGCCCTGCCATATGTGGGTCAGCTCTGGGGATCCAACTCACAGTGACTGATGACAGCTTGACAGCACTTAGACTTCAAACCCTCCACCACCAGGGAGGTCCAGACTTTGAGATTTCTTCTCCCAAATAAGATTATTGATACATAATATTGGACTCACCTTTCCAAAAGCCATAGTTAACTGAATTTTTGTACTTCTTTGATGCCATACTGTAATGTCTTCTTCACAGATGTACACTTTTTATCTTGCTTATTCAACCTGTTACTGTTCTTTACCCTATTTTCCTCTCTCTTGCTCTCCAGCTCTCTCTTTCCTAACAGCAGGGGGGCAGCTGCTTTTTCTTTCCTACCACTAAGAGTTGGCATGCTCAGGGCTTTGTTCTTGAAACTCTTCTCCATTTCCTTAGCTCGGTTCCACACTTCTGGAAATGGATGACTGATAAATATTGGAAGGGAGTCAAGAGTTGGCAGAGGTGGGTGGCAGTTGTGTGTGCTTCTAAAGCATGATAAGAATCCCTGTTATAATGGAAAGATTCTAGGTCTTCACCCTTTTCAGTGTCCATATCCTGGTGATGAAGTTGCACCACAGCTTAGAGGGATGTTACCATTGTTGGAAACAGTAAAAATCTTGTAGCCTCTCTCTCTCATTATTTCTTACAGCTGTCTGAGAACTTACAGTTATTTGAAACCCATTATTTTTTAAACTAGAAATGCTAGCAGTGGACAGGTGTGCACTATGTCAGTTTGGCAGTTATGTCACGAGCCCGAGAGCTTTGGTATCATAATGGCCAGTGGCCTTGACTACTCGCAGTCCTCAGGCTAAGTGTATGTATAGTGCTCCCCCACAGCTGTAGACACACTCCACACTCAGTGGTGAGAACTGAAGCTCAAAGTATGTTCGTGTCCAGCCAGACACAACATTCAGGCACTTAGGGGGTCTTTCAGGGCACCGCCACTCAAGGTAGTCTCTTAATATTTTGTTTTTAGCGTCAGAACAGGTTGGCACTCACAGGAAGGGTTTTTATTTTCTTTCTTGTAAAATCTATGAACTGATTCTTACCGTCAGCTTGAAAAACTCTTATTGATTACAGTCAGACTTCTGAATAGAAGACAGCAGAATTTATGTTCTCAAGAGAGACAGTTCCTGGTTCCATGAGAGGGAATTTTCTGTGGATCTATGAAAATATCTTTTTCCTGAAAGAGATTTTTTTGCATTCTCTTCCATGTAGTTTGTATTACCTCTTTACACCAGGGTCCTGTGAGAACTTACTCATAATTCAACCCAATCATAGCTAAGCACTTCCTGTGTTTAGAAAAGTTTTGGCTATATTTAGTATTCACTGCTGATCTGATCAGTCTTACCTCAAATTTGATTATTGTTATTGAATAGTTATGATTGGGTATATTTTCCAGCATCCTCAGTTAACCCAGTTTTTAAGTTAATTTGTTACCAAATTGTAATGACTTCCTCACAAATCTCCATTTTTATGTAATCTACATGAGGCAACATATTGTCCAATTGTTTCACTTTTAACCCTCTTGTCATATTTTCCACCTTTGGTTCCATCTCCATCTCCTCAGCTCCCTAATGATCCATTTCTTTCAGTAGCTCCATAACTCATATTAGCCATGGAGTCTTATTTAGGGTTGAGACTAATTCTTTGTGTTAATTTAAAAGGAACGTAAAATTACTGTGTATGTAACCAGTGACAGCATTTTCTCTGTCTGTCTGGCAGGAAACATCCTTATATGCTGTTGCACATCCAGGACCAAGAGGAGACATCTGTGAATGCCAAGCAGACCCTGCTATTCCAGAGCCCCGTGGAGATCCACAGTGGCAAAAGGAAGCATAGGTGGCACCTCTTCTTGTTTAGTGATTTGGTACTTTTCTCCAGTGCCAAGTAAGTACATTCTCTTTGCTTCCCAAATAATTATATTGCTATATATTTTTAGTAAATTGCATTTTCTAGCCCTTCCTGTAAGAAAATGCTAAGGCAGATGATTGTGAACTGAAGAACAAGTGTAACTATCATTGAGTCATCTAAGATAGAGATAACATAATGTAACAGATGCAAAAAGTTGCCTACCAGTGTAAGGGTAGAGGTAGTAGGTTATGTCTTCAAGAGCACAGGGTGGAAAACTGTTCAGGCTTTGGCCTGAGGCCTAGGAGATGCACCCTACAGAAGCCACTGAGGTGAGTATAGGAAGCTGACCTTTCTGTACATGCATGGGGGATGCATTATCAGGATGTAAGCTAGGGTCGAGTGACCAGGGTTACTGCCTGGGGGGTTCCATTGTTCCTGCCATTCAGAGTATATTGAAATATCTGCCTGCTGTTTTCCTCAGATACAGGTTTGCTCCCCACATGAGACTCTTGTCTTTGGTGAGAGAACCCTGCCTATGTGTATGTCTGCCTGACCAGCAAGAACACAGGGTATCAAGATAAAAGTCCCAAGAAAAGAAGGATTGGGGATTCCACAGATGTGCAACATATTTCTTTTTTCAGTCTGATTTGGGATAACTCTTGGTGTTGACGGAGGGTTTTTATGATGTGACAAAATTTCTATCATTTTTTTGTTGTTTAAAAGACTAGTTCCTGAAGATTGCTTTTATATACTTCTGTCTCATTCTCATTGTGCCCTAAGATTTGGATGTAGATTATCCTTTAGGTGTGCTTCCTGCTAATTATTTTTATTTGATCAAATCCTATGATGTGGTTTGAACCCAAGCTGTACCATGAATGAGTGAAGTGGATTCATAGAGAAATTTGCACAAGTGTCTCATCTCATTGCAGTTTCAACTTTTCCACAAGCCTTGGGCAGTGTCTGGGTCTTATAAATCACTGGATTATCTTTCTTGAATAAGTATTATCAAATAGGCCAATGAAAAATTTACACTTGCATTTATGCTCCTAAGTTAATTCCCTTAAAGATGACATGTATGCATGTACAATCCATCATGTCATCCAGTCCTAGTGCCTGAATTGCTATCTACCTTCCTTGGTGTCCACAGTGAGGACACAACCTGAAACGAGGCATCAGCATACAGGACTTGTTAGTGTCCAAGACTCAGTCGTTCCTGGGCTGGTAGGAGGACGGAGGGTGTGGCCCCTGCCCTGGCCCTGTGGGTTCTAGGTCTGCTACTCAGAACAACCTCCCTGGCTCCTTGGTTTGCATAGTGAGTATTTCAGACTAAGGACTACAGCTTGTGAAGAGCAGGGTTCCCTCAGAAGCCCAAAAAGAGGAGGGTCCACCTTGTACCTGCACCCACAGCAGTTGCAACTGGCTGCTGATACTCCATCTGGAAGCTAGTCTAATATTTTAGTGTTTTATGTGGTTTAACATTTTTTCCTCTTTTTTAATCTTTTTTTAAAGATTTATTTATACATACAAGAGCTGGGGTACAGGCCAGAGTTCAGGGAGGTGAAAGGATTCACCAGAGACAGAGTGGGGAGCAGAACAGGAAGACTGACTGAAACACACTGCTGAGGGGAGCAGCGGGTGAGGCAGGAGAGGTCTGCTGCACCATGTGGGTCCTCTCCCTGACTGGCAGCAGGGATAGAACTCATACTATAGTGACTGTGATTTGCTTCATAGTGCTATGCTTAACGTACTGCGCCACCAGGGAGGCCCCTCCTCTTTTTTTAAACTTGCAGTTCTCCACAGCTAAAGGAGAGATGGCATGCTTTCTTTCAAAGGTATTTTATTAATATATGTAGTTTACAATTTAATCTTATAGGCAAATGCAAATTCCTACAAAGCAGTATTCCCAAACAATGCTCCCTCTCTTTTGTGAGAATTGTTCCAGTATTCTTAAGAAACTGCCTGTTTCCAATCACCCCAGCTGTGTGTACAATGATCTTGTTTTCATGTATGTTTGGCTTATCATTTAAGAAGTTCTTGTGATCGCTCTCATTTTCCTCTGCTTTCCAACAAATCCTTGATGCTAATGTTATCCTCAAAATAGAAATTGAATTTCTTTATGTGCTGCTTAGTTACCTGGGTGATTTCAAATCAACAGCCTCATCTTTCTCTGACCCCAAAAAGGTGCTGGGCCCTATAATCTAGGCAACATGGTGTATAGGAATATATATGCGCAGCCACGTCTCAATGAGGGAAAATCGTTATTTCCTGGGTCATGTCTTACTCTCCTGAAATATTTTTGCATATTTTTTCCATCTCATAATTTGATTTTGCTGAGGCTATTTATATGGTTTAATGAATAAAGTATATTGATGTATTAGTAGCATAGATTGATTTGATAGTAAGCCAACAGCTACTTGAGCTTCATCTCATTTTGGGTTATTATTGAATTTGACTAGGTACATCAATTTAGCAAAGGAGAAGGACAAAATAAAAACTGTCCCTCTTACACTCTACACTGAGAACATCAAAAAATGTGCCTTTGAATGTGATTTTAAGACTAAAACTTAGATTCTAAGTTCCTGGTTTAGGCAGAATAAATTAGATGGAGGTTGAGGTAGAATTGGGCGATGAAAGATGGAAAGTCGAGCATTAAACAAATTACCTAGTGCTGTATCCTTTCTTGGTGGTGTATATATGAAAGCAAATCCTCAGCCAAATGAAGGAAGAGGATTCACAACAGCTGCAGAGCTTTAGCTGGAAACATGAATTTCCATAATGTGTCCCTGGATCCTTCTCAGAGCAAGTTCATAGTGTGTTGTAATAAGTGATTTTCACAAGAAGGTCTATCTTACTGGTGTTAAATGTCTATTCTTTCCAGTGGTTACTCACACATGCAAAGTAGTGTTGGTTATTTTCACGGTTTTTTCAACTATGTCCCTTTGTTGGCAATAATTATAAATTTACATAAAATTTGTAAAAGTATAAAAAATTCCCAACATACCCTCTTACCAGATTCTAATGTTTCCATTTTACTTAGAAAATAGTGGCAATTTCCTCCAATGTCTTAGTCTCCCCCTCAAGTATCTCCCTAGCCTATGTGTAACGCACTTTTGAGGGTCCTACTTGTACCCTGATCCTTATCCTTGAATACTTAACCATTTGCCAACAACCAGGATATTTCTTATGCAACGCTGCACAGTGAGAGCCTTAGGTCTTTGTGACTTTGGTGCCAGTGCTTTAAACCGTGCTCATGGGCCATGTAGTCAGGTGACCGACACAATGTCCCCTCTCCAGGGCTTGCGCACACAAAATAACATAACTTCATGTGCCACAAGAAGGAAAAGAAAGTAGCATGAAGGGCTCATGGTCTACATGTGCTTTAACCATGACCTGAAAACCAGCTTTCTCGACAGAATAGGGATAATATTTAGGCAATAATATCTAAGCTCCTTTTGAAAACTGTTTCACCTATATCAATTTCTCTCTTTGACTTTTATTACAGTCCTTATCTATGATAGTTTCTAGTAAAGATACAGTAAACAACGTCATCAACACATCGCTGCCAATGCTCGGTGTAATCGTGAGTTACTTGTAAGCTACTTTTACTTACAAACCAACTTTGATTTTCAAGATTCATGTGTGTTTGTGTGTGTCTTTGATAATTTGTCTCTTCCCTTATGACAGCAGATCTTTTAGATATCAATCTTACTTTACCTCCTATATTTAGAAATCAGCTTTTCAAGGACACAGAATCCAAGGAGTCTATAGACAGCAGAAGACAGAATCTTTTTTTTTAAATCTTTTTTTTTTAAGATTTATTTATTTATGCATACAAGAGCTGGGGTACAGGCCAGAGTCACAGGAGGTGAGATGATTCACCAGACAGAGTGGGGAGCAGGACAGGCAGATTAACAGAAGTACACTGCTGAGGGGAGTAGCGGGCGAGGCAGGAGAGGTCTGCTGTGCCATGTGGGTCTCCTCTCTGGCTGGCAGCAGGGATCGAACTCGTGCTGCAGTGGCTGCGGTTTGCTTCATAGTGTGTTGCTTAACCCACTGCGCCACCAGGGAGGCCCAAGAAGACAGAATCTTGACCACTGAATTTCTCCTCTTTTGTGGAGGGGCATAACTGGGTCTCCCACTGAATGAGGGGCTCAGCCCATTGCAGGGCCATAGATCCCTGGTCTATCACAAGGACTGGGCATCTCAGGAATGGTCCATGGAGGCTGGTAGGGAACAGACTAGGAACTCTAGAACCGTAGCCCCCTCCTGACTAAAGAGCTGGCGGATGCTTTCTGATTTGGAAATGTGGAGAGTCTAAGGAAGTGTGTTCTTCAAACTCCTCCTGTGAAAGACTTGTGGTGACCCTGAGTTCTCTCTTTTCCAAGGGCTCTGAGAAGGACTACAAAATGTGGGTGCATTCTAGCGAGGAGGAGACCCCATATTCACTGGCTGGTGAGTGTCAGCGCATTGTAGATGGGGAAGTTTTGTCAAAGGTGTTATTCGAAAGGCTCACAGGAATGGTTGTTTAGGTTCAGCTGAAGTGTAGTAGAAGTGACCACTTTGTGACACATTCACCATACAATTAGTCTGCAGTTTCCAAGCCTTGACTCCAGCCCAGGCACGAATAGCAACTGCTCACTAAGCAGGTTTAGGGTCTGTTGGGGAGAGAAATCATGATTTTTCTTGTCAATATTTTTTCTTGATAAAGGGAGCTGCCCCTGACACCATATGTATTTACAGATTAAATTTAAATATTTGTGTTTTAGAATGAAAGCACTGTGTATCGGAGTTTTGCCCATGTAACATTTTTTCCTATTCCAACATTAAATTCCTCTGTTCTATTTCCTCACTTCTAATGAGCCTCAATTTTGTGAGAATTTGCAAAGTCCAGCCATGTCTCTGAATCCAGGTAGATATACTCCAGTAACACCTGCATCATCACATTTTTCTCAGCATTCTAAAGAAAAGGGGCTCGTGAGTGACTCCTTAGGTCCCTCGGGAATGAACACTGCTGTGTCACACACTTTTTCCCAGCAGTTTTGATGGTGTGCACGTCTCCTGAATACTTGTTAGGACAAATTAGCTACAAATGTAGACTCATAATTCTTGGATCAACAAGGAATGAGGCTGGTTAAGGGAAAGAGATGGAGTAAAATGGGTAGGGGCATTTCTGTGACTGACAGAGAATATAGTCACAACATGAGGAAGTCGGTAGAGATCTCAGAGGCGCCTTCATACAACCCAGTGTGTTCTACACAATTTTATGTCTTTCAAGACTAACGTGAGGTTATTTTTCAAGTGATCTGGAGAATAATTAGAAGTGATGAAAATCTAAATACATACCTGATTCTAAAAAACATAAACACCCTATTTGCAATACAGGGAGTCATTTTGGACATGAACACAAAATCCTTATCAATTTCCATGGTGTTTTATCAGTATGTGTAAAAGGGTATATGAATAATTCATTGAAAAAAACATATCAGCATGCCTTCAAGTGAATTAGATAAAATCGTGTAGCTGATAACTCACACCTAAGAGCAGTGTCATACAGTTTTCCCAACAAACCCTAAGAGCCTGTCTTCCAGGGTAGCCCTTCAGCCATGCTGAAGGTCTTTGCACCTTGCTCTTATTTCCCATTTGGGTAGTCACTCCTGCTTATCCTGATTTGTTTGTATCTTATGGCTGATATAGAAGCCTTTTGCCTAGAAAGTGCCAGTTGCTGAGATTCTTGATTTGAATAGAATATCTGACATTGTATCTGTGTAGGGAATACGTGAGTTTCCAAGCATATCCAGTAATAAATCAGATTGTGAGAAAATGAATTCATTCCATTCTTTTTTTAAAAAAGAGATTTATTTGCACATACAAGAATGAGTTTAGGCCAGAGGTGCATGGAGTGAGAGGATTCACCAGAGACAGAGAGGGAAGCAGAACACGTGGATCTACTGAAATACACTGTTGAGGAGAGCAGCGGGCGAGGCAGGAGAGGTCTGCTGTGCCATTTGGGTTAGACCGGGGATAGAACTCATGCCACAGTGGCTGACGATAGCTCAATAGCACTGATACTTTAACCCCTGCTCACCAGGGAGGCTATTCTATTCTTAAATAAAATCCATGTCATGGCCCAGGTCAGTGAGTGTTCACGGCCTGAATGGCCAAACAAAACTCTTGGTGTGCCGCTCCCAGTATCTCCGTATGTGTTCAGTAGAGGGAGCACTGTTGTAGCCCTGCTTGTGGTCGTCAAGACCCTGCAGACCTCTCTGTGGAACAACATAGCACCTTCTTCAAAGGAGGTGAGCCACCGAGAGAGGGAGGCGGAGACAAGCTGCCCTTTGCTCTGCAGTAGCCCTGACTGCGGAACCCTGAATGGAGAAAGAAAATGTTGTAAAATCAGCATTGGTCATCCTGGGACTCTTAAAATATCCAGGACAACTACTTAAAAAAATACTCACCAGTGTTTATTGATGTACTTGTGCATCCTTACACGTCTGTATGCCAGGGGCTGTCCTGAAAAGAACTGTGTGAGTCTCGGTGCCATCAGTCACTGATCTAAAATGAACAGACCCAGTTGGGACAAGGTACAAACTAGACCTTAAATATTCTCACTTGGAAACCTTGGAAGTCAACATTGAAAAGGGCTATTCAGCCATGCATTCTGAGCCAAGCAACAGACTTTCTCTCTCCTGTTGAGCTCTCCCCTGCACGCTGCCGAGGCTGGTCCTGGGGAGGGTGTGGTGGCCCTGAGTCAGGCCCACAGCCTCCTCTCCAGCAGCCACGGGGCATGGGCCCACACCACCCGTGTCCACACTCAGGGATGGTGTGTCCGCTCCCCCTTCTCCAGCACCTGGATCTGCACTGACACTTCTCTCCATCTAGGCGCGTTCCTGTCGCCACAGTCCAGCCTCAGAGACTACGGGATTTCTCCTCCCCCTCGACCCTGGAGGGCCAGGCATCTATGGACGAAACCCAGTTGGTCCTGAAGCCCAGGTTGATCCCAGCTGGGAAGCCAGAGGGGAAAGATTCAGGTACATCACCCTTTAACTGGCTCTGGGGAGAAGGGACACAAGGGGGCCGATGCTGAGGGAGAGGCTGAGATGACACAGTGCTGGAACCAGAGCTCCATCCCAGGCAATGCCTTCCTTCTTTCTCCTCCTCTGAAGGCTGACACTGTGCTGACTAGCACCCAAAACACTGCACCCTTGGGTGTGGAAATCCTCACCGCCTCTCAGTTAAGCCATGTGGCTGGGGTATGAGGACATTTGGTGAAACATGCTCCACTGTTTATCTTCTATAGCATGGCGCCTGTTTTGGCTTGTGTCTTCTTTATCCGGACATGTCTTTAAGACCAGGAGGGTAGCAGAAAAGACTGTGAGCTCAAAGCCATCAGGCAGTTCGTGTAAAATATACAGGTGCAGTTAAGGTCAAGGCATGTTAATTTAACAAAAGTTCAGCTTCCTGATTTGGAAAATAGTCACAGCCATGCAGTAGGAAATCACTTTTCCTCAGACAGTTCCTCTTCAGCGATCCTTTGATGTAGGGACTGCTGAGTCCTGAAATCACACGGGGAAGCTTGGTGGTTAACCAAGGCACTAGTCCACAGGAACCTACCAGTGGGCATCAGACAGGACGGTTCAAGGGGCCGGCCACAGGAGCTTGAGGCAATGGCCTGTCAGCAGTGCGCTCATGAAGAGAGAGCTTCGGTGGTGTCCAGAAACACAGACAGGAATGGTAAAGTAGGGGAGCCTCACATGACATAGACCCAACCAGGCTGGGATTTAGCTTTCACAGTGGCACCTGCCACCTGGTCTGCTGGTGGTGCCCACCAGCAGGACACAGGTGCAACTGCTTTTGAAGTGCCAACTGCACGTAAAGTGGGGCCTATCAAACATTGGGGCGGGGGCTCCACAGACAGTTGTCTAAATGTGGCCATGTGTTGACTAAGTGTTGAACACCAGGACTGCAGAGCCTCCCAGCCCAGGCCGCGGTCAGCCAGTGTCAGAGGTGGGAATTGCACACAACCAGTGATTAGTTTCTCTCTCCTAGCCATCACAAGTACTGCTGCCGAATGCGAATGGTGGGCAGAGGTTCAGTAAACCACCTAATCTCTCTTCCTCCTAGATCTTGGCCAGAAGACCCTAAAAAGGAAACGCAGCTGGGCCTGGTGGACACGCTCTCACTCTGGCCAGGATCCCCAGGGTGCACAGGGTGCAGATCCTGCATCTACAAAAGCAGGACAGCTGTTCGGAGTGCCTCTCACAGAGCTCTGTGAGAAGGATGAGCTGCCGCCACCAGTTCGCGTAGGTGCCAAGGTATCTTGGGTATCCTCGACAGGGAGAAACCAGATGTCAAGTGCCCTCATCTGGTCTCACTCAGATACAGAAGTCCTTAGCCAGTTCTGCTTTCGTGGAGGGGCTCTGTTAGTAACCCTCATAGCATCTCAAAGGGCTGGATTTGTAACTCGGCGCTGGGCATCAAGGCCTCCTCTGGCATAAATGAATCCTTTTTCCCAGTAGGACCCCAAGGAAATCCTCAGCGTGGCCTGTGCTTGCTCACTCAGTGGCCGAGTGGTCGGAGTCGACAGAGTGCAGGCCCCTGCTACTCTCTATAGGTGAAGGGCGTTTCTGGGAGATGAGGAGAAATTGATTCCACCAGGTGGTACGTGCAGGCCACCGCCTCGGTCCAAAGCATACTGGGGTGAGATGAGTGGCTATGATGATCACCCCACTTCTGAAATAAAGTGCCTTGCAGAGTAGGTGCGGTGCCAACGTGTCACTGGGGATAAGCCACACGCCGTGTCCAGCCCCCGCCCCGAGCCCGCATGCACGTCTTTCCACGCTGCGAGCCCACATGTGCAGGAGCAGCCGAGGGGACAGGAGGCAGCTGGGCGGGGACTGTCATCACAAGGAGGAGAGCGACCTGAGCCTGATTTGGGCCAGGCCCACAGTCCTCCCGGGCTGAGGGGGCACGTCATCTGAAGGCGTCCAGCAGTGGGCAGGGAGCCTGGAAAACGCTGCCCACACCTGGGGAAGAGCATCTGTGCTGGAAACAACAAACGCGGGGTCGGGTCGGGGTCGGGCACGCGGAGCCCACAGAGGCCGTGCGCAGACACTGCGTGTGAGGGTGTCAGTTTCCGGACAAGGGGAAGCTGATGGAAGGAGGCTTTAGTTAAGACTCAGTGTGTGCACGCAGGCTGGATGCTTGGGTACAAAACCACTCGGCGCTGACCAGACGCTTTGCACGCGCGCTGTCGTGCTCCGCTCTCAGCCCCTCCCGAGCCCGCCCCTGTGGAAGGCGGCTCTGGGTGCACTGGGCTCAGGCTGAATCCACTCTCCTCTCCTCCCTCTAGGACGTGCTGGTCCACAGAGATGAGGGAGGCGCACAGGCAGAAGGCATCTTCAGGAAACCTGCCAGTGTAAAAGGCTGCGAGTCCTCAGGGAGAAGCTGGGTCGTGGGGAGGATGTGAGCCTGGGGGATGAAAGCGTCCACGTGGTGGCGTCGGTGCTTAAGGTAGGGCGGTGGTGGCCCCACACCGGACACTGCCACTCCGGGACGGTGGGCACGGCAGCGGCTGGCCGGGGTATTGCAACGGAGAATCAGGTCTGGACCCACTCACGAAGGCACGAGTCCAGGAAGCTTCTTTGGGTATTAAATGTTGCGTATTAAATATGCCTTCCTTTTTCTCACATGCCATCCTTCCAAGCTTCACTACTGGAGCACTTATGGAAAAAATAACAAAATGAATGACTTTGTCCTTGTCTTCATTGCTCTATCCCTGATATCTCCCATTAGGGTTCACATTCCTCAATGGGGAGGACATGTATGTCTCAAGTCATGGCGGTGAACAGGTGCGCTAATGTGGTTGCCCCACCGATGATTCGCATGTCTTTGCCTCACCCGCTCTGCCAAGGCCCAGCTCTCCGTTGATGGTGTGCAAGAGCTGGTGGGACACATGGGCTGTCATGTCAGATAGTCTCTTATTAGACTGTAGCCACTCGGGATCACTGTGTCCTAAATGACCAGCCAACAGGAAAGTTTGTGTGGACTTGGGGTGATTTTTCACCAGACCTTTCTTTCTGAGTAGGTCTGGTTACATGTCCACCAAGAGAGTGGTCCTGCAAGAGAAGGGGTTACCCACAACCCCACCGTGGCCACGGGGTGCCCTTTCACTTCAATGTTTTGGCGGGGAGTAGCCGCAGAGGGTTGCAGCAGCTGCGTCTGCTCAGACTGGGCAGCCATTGTTTCAGTGTTTTCTCTGTCAACTTGCCAATCAATATCGGCCATTAGAATAATTTCATGATTATATTTTTATGCCAGGATTTCCTTCGGAATGTCCCCGGGGGCGTGTTCCCGTGCAGCGTGTATGAAGAATGGCTTGCTGTCACCTACCAGGGGAGCCAGGAGGAGAAAGTAAGTGCCACCCAGAGGTGACGATGGTTATTACTACACTGCGCTCCTTCTCGGACATGCAGCCCTGTCCTCTAAGACAACACTAGCCCTTCTCACAGCTCTAACCTCTGTAACAGTGACCAGCGCCAAAACGTTGCCCTGGACCACACCGGGTCCAGCAGAGTGAGCGTCCCTTCCTGTGTGCTGAGCCTGAGCGTTTCCCCACTTTTACTCCTGTGGGATCCTTGCAAACCTCTTGAATACAGGAAACTGGCAGGACATGAAATCTAGTATGCTGTTCTTCTTGGGGTTCCACCTTTATTTTGCCCAATTGTTAACTAGGGTGTTGACCTGGCTCAGGAATTGATCCCATGCAGTGTGTCAGTACATGTCGATACATGTTCCTCGGGCTTACTCTGCTGGTCTTGTAGACGCAGCAGGTCTCATGTAGGCTCTGACTACAGTTGTCAACCCTTTTGCTACCTTGATTATTAAGGAACAATTTGTAAAGCAACTGCTATTAAATAAGAACGATAAGCTTGTATGAAATTTAGTTGAGTCCTTTGGAATAGTTACAGGGTGTTTCATATATATATATATTTTATATCATTCTTCATTTTTGTACAGAGTGTACTTCCTCCTCTCAGGTGTAGTCCCTGTGAAATTCCCACCGCCAGTTCACCCATGTCCCATCACCCAAGTGCTCTTCCCACCTGTTTTGTTCCTTCTCCCTCATAAACTAGAGGGTAATCAGTTTATGCACATCTCTGGGCGTTTGAGTGCACACAGGAGACCCTGTGGGTAGTGTTTTCTTGAGAGCCTTGTCCAGTTTTGTCTTTCTTGCATTGGACCCTGACAGAGAAGTCCTCTGCTCTTGCCTATGCATTTCCGATGGCTTCAGTACAGTGTTTGCTTGATATAAAATTGTCTTCAGACTTGTGGACCAGCTGCCAGGCGCCCACATTGTTCTCATGTGCCATCTCTTTGGGGTGCTCTCAGCATGGAGCTGCACTCCTCAGCCACCCAGATGAGCTCCTACAACCTGGCGGTGTGCATAGCCTGCAGCCTGCTCTGCCATCTGTCGTCCAGCAGTGCGGAGTCAGAAGACACCTCTACGGAAAAGGTAACTGATTTCTTATTTTTGGCTTTAGGCTTATTTTGGCTTCTGTTTGAGTTCAAAATGCAATAAAAATTATGACTAACCAGATATTCAATCTGCTGCAGATTTGTGTCTCCAAGTTGGTGGGTGTAGTAAGGTGTGTTATAAGGTGGAAATTGAACAGGTGGTTATTCCCTTCCCATCTGGGACATTGAACACAAGATTCATTAAAGTACACGGTTTAGGAGACGGCAGGGAGAGACAACGAAGAGGTTTCTTTAGTGTCTTCCAATCCAGGGACACCTGTCATCTGATCACTGAGGGGTGGGTGACCTTGGTCAAGTGCCCAGTTGTATGTCACCTTTAACACGCATGACCACACCCTACTCTCTGGTCGCTTCTGCAGCTCTAAGCGAGAGGACAGGAGAGCACCCGGGATTTCATACACAGTGGCTTCCCGTGTCAGGGTGTCTCACAGAGAGATCTTTACTGTCACCTCTATATGGGGTAGGGGAATTAGAATAGGATTCCCGGACACTCTGAGGGAGCTTCAACGTGCCTAATGAGATACAAGCTCACCCAGAGAGCAAGTGGGAGGCAAGGGTTTCTGTCTATGTGAGCACATAGGCTTCTTCTCACCCCCTTATACCCACAGAAAACTTTGCTCTGTAGTCTGAGACTCTTTTCACCAGAGTGAATTGCACAAGTATCATTTTTGGATGCTTTTAAAATACCTTTATGTCGATATATTTGAATATATCTTGAACATTACATATATAAACATTACATATATAAAAATACACTTCTCTAAGCCAAGCATATAATGTAGTTCACTTATAATTTATTCTAACGTTAAATTGTAATTATTGATGTAAAAACATTAGGAAGTCAGTGAAAATACCAATTAAAATTTTAGTTTACAATATAACTATTAAAATCTAAGCCCAGTGTACTCCAAAAGTACAAAACAAACACAAATGTGCATTTTGAACATGAGTTTTTGTTGATGATTTTCACTTTCTCTGTTACAGCTACGATCCATGTATGAAATGTGATTTCTAGCCTTGTCACGTGTCCCCTTTTGTACTGCAGGTTTCTTTCATACACCATGTGCTGGAGAACAGCAAGTATATCTTCGGAGAGGGCATCGCGGCACTGTTGGGAGGAAGCTCGCCCAGGGTGACAGCAGCACGTCGGCTGAGGGTACCGGCAGCAGTGACGTGGCTTTGGTGGGAGAGACAGCACGTGGCCGGCAGGCATGGGAGCCGCTGTCCTGGAGCCAGAGCTCAGCCCGAGGACAGTGACTTCCATGTGCTGCGCCTCCTGGGGGCGGCTCCCAGGTCAGGGCCTCACCAGTCCTGAGGCCAGAGGAAGGACAAGACCAGGTCTCTGGCTTCAAGACTTGTTCACGTAGCTCGTTAACAGTCCTCATGGGATGAGACAGAGCTTGTGGATTTTTCAAACAAACTCCCTGGAAGCCACATTTATGCAACAGGTGTGATGTGGCTGAAGGAGAGAGAGGGGTAGAGGGGGTGTGTCCCATTCTTCCCCCACCCTCTTTTTTTCTGCTCAGTGTTCCCCAAGGCAGCCCCAGACCCACTGCTCTTTGAAGCAGGCTGAAAGGAACCAGCATCACTGAGAAAAGGAGACTTGACTTGAAGTCAAACAACCTTTCCAGATGATAAACTCTGTGCCACCAGTTACCAGCTGTGTTATGCTTGCCCAATTATTCCAGCTCAGTCTACTTCTTCATTTGTAAGACGTGGATACAAATATAGCACATGCTTTATATATTGTCATAAAGACAAAGAGACGATGGATGTAGCATAAATGGAGCTAGAGAAGGTTCCCTGAGATGAGAGCTACTACTGTCCTGGCCTCATAGTCAGAGGGAGTAGCAGCACTTCCGCTGACTGGGCCAAGTTTAGATTCAGAACCAGAGGACATGCACCAAGTTAGACTACTGACATTTCCCTTGGACCTTTGGCAAATCCCTTACCTCAGGAACTGAGAAGAGTGAGGCGTCTGCGAATGTGCTTACTAAGACCCCTGTCTGTCTGCATTTCAGAGGAGACCACACGCTGTGGAGTCGCAGCCAGTGTCTGCAGCCCCTCAGGACCGCCACAGCTGCAGGATGATGGTAAGAGCCCTCTCCCCACAGCCCACCCAGCCCCGTCCACAATTCTCTGTGTCAATGAAGAGCACAATCTCCATCGTCACACTGGACCCCTTTTTCCCTTTCCATCCTCAAATATCCCACTGAGATAGAAAAGATTCCTTTTGCTAACAATTTGTTTTTCACATTGATTAGTCTTCTGTTTGAGTTTTGATTTTACTAATCTCATTATACAGATTTTAAGAATCACTTAAAATTTTTTTTGAAATTAGGGTTTATCAGAAGTAATGAGTCAGAATATTTTGGGTGGTATTCAGCAATGTTCCATAAGTAATTAGGATACATCTCAGGAAATGTAGATTCTCGAAGGAAAGAAGCTCTCTGCCTTTAAACCATGCTGAAGGGAGAGACAGAGTGGGGAATAATCTGGGGCATGGGGGAGGTGGGAGATAAGTCTACTTACTCTTCTTACTTTAAACAGATCCTGACACTAGCGGGTAGGGAGTAGTGCAGAAAGGGTTGTCCACGTCACCTCTTGGTTCTAGCTGCAGTGGAAAGTGAAGCCGTCACCTCCTGCATGTGGTGGAGTTCCCGAGGCTTCTCTCCAGCTGTCCCTCTACACTAGTGTGGTTTTAAGATTAGAGCGTTACCGAACTCCCGAAGGACCTGACCCACGAGCTCTTATTTCCCTTCTCAGGACTGTTCACTTCCCTGAGCCATCTGTCTCCAATCTAGCAAATGCTTTCCTCTCTCAAACTTTGTGCATTTAAATTCTATCCCTTTCAATCCAACACAAAATAAGCCTTAAAGAAGACTTCCTCTCCACACTGCAGGTCTGGTGTTAGGGCCATCTCTTAAATTCATTTCTCCCTTTTTAAAGAATTCTTTGAAGTATTTCCTGGAATCTGTCCAGGACAGTTAATGCTGCTGGGACAATGTGTTTAATTTTTGTATCCCCATGTAAATGGAGGTTTGTGAGAGCTGGTTCTGGGTTCCCTAGTCCTCTGCTGTCTAGACCTAACCCTCTCTTCTTCCAGTAGAGGTCACGGAGTGACCCCCTGGGGTGGAGCCTGGCACTCATGGGTTCTCTTGGTTCCAGCAGAGCCCTCGCAGGCAGGGCGAAGACCCTGACATTTCCTCCTGGATGCGGGATGGAATCTGCCCCGAGACCCAGACACCAGCACACCTGAGGGATCTTTGCGAGCAGCGTTCAGCGGCTGAGTCCATCTGCTGGTGTCCTGAGAGAGGGGACCGCTCGGAAGTTTGTGGAGTTGAGCAGCCATATGTACAAAAGGGAGCTACACCTAGGCGTACTGTCTCTGCCGCTATTGGAGGATGGCACCCGACTTCACGGCGTGCTGGACGTTTATGGCTTAGATGGGGAAACCCTGCCCCACCACCACCGTGAGTCTACGCCTAGCCGCCACCCCGGTGGTGCACCCCTGTAGTGCTGCTTCCTGTAGCTGCAGCCCCATCCACCCAACATCACAGATAACTGGGCCCTGTCCCTCTCCCTGTCTTTGCTGTTTCTCCTGCCCCCCTCCACTGTAAATATATATATATTTTTCTAGACCGTTACTTCGAGACATCTGTTTATATGTGGGGTGCAAGTACGCAGACCCAGTCAGGAGACAATACTTGACCTGTCTCAGTTTTTAGACACTTGACTAGGTAACTCAAACTATTTGCTGAGTAAATATAAAATATGACTGACTAGTTTAGATCTTCCTTTCTTTTGGTTCACCCATGCCAGAAAGTCAATTATATCTATTTTTGAATGCCTCCAGTTTCCAATGGCGATGAGAATTCAGTTAGCTGTGTCTGAGGCTTATTTGTACTCAGGTGGGCATGGGGTGTGACCACGCACAGAGGTGTGAACAGGACCCTTAAATCATTTGCTGTGCTGCTAACCAATGTTAACTTGATAAGATTTTCAACCAAGAACCAATGATATATCTGATATAGATATATAGACTCTTCCTTTAATGAACTTAGAGTCTAGTAGGGAGCACAGAAGTTACAATGAAATTATTACTGTTGCTTAAAAGGGAGACTACAAACATTTTTATAAGGTCAAATGTCAGTCCACAACTATCTCAGGAAGGAGACTGTCCCTGTGAGGGTTGATGAGGGGTCCGCACTGCCAGGAGGCTGGGTGACCTCCTGAGGCAGCTGCCGTCACGTTGCTTCAGGGCTGCTGGGCCTCCCAGATCTAGCCTGTCTACAGCAGCCTCCTCAGCTGTCATACGGCCCATTCTCTAGTGGGAGGGAAGACTGTCCTTACCGAAGATGCTACTGTAGTGCCCGTATGACACTGGAGCAGTGCTGGCGATGCCACGTGAGCACATGCAAAGATATTCAGCACCAATAGCCAAGTGGGAAGCCAAGGGCGTGCCCCTACACAGCTGTCTGAAGGGAATTACAAAAATGAAAACACCAAATGCTGGTGTGGATGTGGGGAAAGTGAATAATCCTCAGTGTTGCTGAGAACGTGAGATGCTACAGACATTCTGAAAAGCAGTTGTTCAAGCTGCCAGAGGACATACCAGTAAGAAAACTTAACTTACAACTACCAGACGGCCCAGCAGTTGTACTCCTTGGCCATGGAGTCAAGAACACAAAAATTTATATTGATAAGCAAAGTTGGATAGAATTTTATAGCAGATATTTACAAAGAACTGGAAACAACCCAGCAGTTCCTCAACAGTATCTGGTGACAAAGGTGCAAACCCATGCCATGGGATACTACTAAGTGACACAAGACATGAGCTGTCAGTGCAGGCTATGACCAGGTGAATCTCCAGTGATGCTGAGTGTGGACAAAAGCACCACCAGAGAGGTTACATACAGTATGAGCTCATGTCTGGAACATTCTGGGAATGGCACAGTTGCGGAAATGGTTGCCAGAGTAGTAGTTGGCAGGGAATCAAGAGTTGCTGGAGGTGGGTGTGAGTCGTGTGTGCTTGTAAAGGGTGAAGTGAACATACCTGTGGTGACAGAGAGGTCTGGGTTTGACTTAAACTGCAGTCAAGGCCCATGTAGTCAGGTGACCTCCGCAATATCCCCTCTCTGGGGCTTGTGCACACAAATGGCATAGCTTCATGTGCCACAAGAAGGAAAATAAACTAGAATGAAGGGCTCATGGTCTACATGTGCTTTTACCATGACCTGAAAACCAGCTTTCTCGACAGATTATGGATAATATTCAGGCAATAATATATACTCTCCTGCTCTAAAAAGTTTCACTTAAATCAACTTTTTTTTTTACAGTCCTTACATGTAATAGTTTCTGATGAAGACACTGAATGATGTCATCAGCATGTCACTGCCAATGCTTGGTGCAACTGTGAGTTACCTGTAAGCTACTTCTACTTACAAAACAACTTTGAGATTCATGTGTATGTGTGTGACGTACATATACCTCCTACAACATGACAGCACATCTTTTACATATAAGAGCCATATTTTGCCTACTAGACTTTAAAATTGAGGCATCTTGCTTGGGTAGGGATATCTGAGGGAACAGCCATCTAAGGAGTCAACAGACAGAGAAAATACAATCTTGACATTGAACTTCCCCTCCTTCCTTCAGGAAGGGGCAGCACTGGGTCCCTCACAGACTGAGAGGCTCAGCCCATTACAGGGCCATAGATCCCTGGTCTACCAAAGGGACCCAGCAATCTCAGGCATGGTCCATGAAGGCTGGCAGGGAACAGACTGGGAACTCTAGAACCGTAGCCCCCTCCTGGCCAAAGAGCATGTGTACTGGCCGATGCTTTCTGATTTGGAAACATGGAGATTCTAAGGATGTGTGTTCTTCAAGCTCTTCCTGTGAAAGACTTTGGTGACCCCAGGTTCTCTCTCAGCTCCAAGGGTTCTGAGAAGGACTACCAGCTGTGGGCGTATTCTGGCAAGGAGGAGGCCCCATATCCACTGTCAGGTGAGTGTCCACTGGCTAATGGACATCCTAGACAGGGCAGACTGGGGTCAAAGATGTTACTCTAAAGGGTCACAGGAACGCCTGTTCAGTTTCAGCTGAAGAAGCATCTTGTGCTTATCATCCATACATTTAGTCAGCAGTTACCCGCCCTGACTCCAGCCCAGGCGTGAATAGCAGCTGCTCACTCAGCTGGGGTGAGAAAGGTACATTTTTATTCTCTACATTTTCTCTTGATAAGTTGAAATGCCTTAAAACCTTAGTATACATCTTTTATTTAGTGTGAATGTACCATGTATTGTTTTCCCCCCATATGTTTTCAAATTCCAATATTCTATTTCCTTACTACTTATGAGCCTTAAGGAGAATCTCATGAAGTCCAGTCATGTCTCTGAATCCAGAACAAATATTCTTTTAACACATATATCATCACCATAAATTTTCTCAGCATCCTAAAGAGAATGAGATCATCACATGTTGAGTCAAGTGCTTCAGAGTGATGGTTTAGCATCTCCTAAAATACCTATTAGAACAATTTAACTATTAGTGTAAAATAGTAATTCTTGGATCAGCAGGACATCAGGGGAGTTACTGAAAGAGATCAAATAAAATAGGCAAGGGGCAGGTCGGTGACTGAGTGTCACTGGACATGAGGAAATCTGCTAGAAAACTCAGATCTGCCCTCTCACAGGCCAGGATGTTCTATGTTTTTCACATCTTTTCAACAATTGAGTCATTAAGTAGTAGGGAGCTCAAAACCCCTTATCTATCTTATAATTGTGTTTTGTTAATGTTGGAGTACATTTAAAAGTCTGTCAGTAGTACAGTGAACAAAATCAAGCACCTTTTTAAAAATATATATCTTAAAAGGATAGGTTTAAGGAAAAGGAGAAAAACGGAGGCACCTGCATAGTCACAGGTAGGCAGGAAAGCCTCCCATCAAAAGAGTAACTAACATATTTGAATCAAACGTATGAGTTAGGTAAAGCCGTGTAGACGACTGTGTATGCTAAGAACAGCTTTTGCACAGTTGTCCCAAGGAACCCTAAGGGCCCGTCATTCTGGATAACCCCCCAGCCGCGCTGAATGCCTTGGGAACGTGCTCTCAGTTCCCAGCTCGGCATCACCTGCTTGTCCTACTTGCTTGTATCTTGTGACTAATGTAGAAGCCTCTTGCCCTAGAAAGTGCCATTTGCCGGGATTCTTGTTCTGAACAGAACATCTGACATTGTACCTGTGCAGGGACGGCACCAACTGCCACTTCAGCCAGCAATAAATCCGATTCTGTTCCAGGGAACTTTTACTCTATTCTTAAAAACTGAACTCCATGTCGCGGCCCGGGTGTGTCACAATGGGGTGGTAACGTAAAGGCAAGGTAAAGCCTGACAGACCCAACTATAGGCAGGCAGTTCCCAAACTTGGGTGTTCAGCAGAGCAAACACTGTGGACACTTGGTTCTGGTTTCCAAGAGCCTGCAGACCTCTCCTGGGGATGAGTGGGGGGCCCCCAGGGAAGGAGGGAGGCAGAGCAAGGCACCCCCGTGCTCCACAGTAGCCCTGGCTGCAGAACCCTTAATGGAAAAGGAAATGTTTTTGTAAAAACAGGCACGAGATGACGGTGACCCCAGGACACCTACCGTACCAAGGCTAACTCTTTAAAAAGAATACCCAGCAATGCTTATGGCCGTATCTCACATGCCTATATGCCAGGCCTGCCCCAGAAAAGAAATGTGAGGCTCAATGTACAAATCCAGTTAGCATCAAGGCGAAAACAGAACCTTGCCATTCTCACATAGAAGAATTGGAGATGAACAGGTAGCGGGGCTGCACATCTGTGCATTCTGAGCCAAGCAACTGGCTGAAAACAGACTTCCTCTCTCCTGTTGAGCTCTCGCCTGCACGCTGCCGAGGCTGGTCCTGGGGAGGGTGTGGTGGCCCTGAGTCAGGCCCACAGCCTCCTCTCCAGCAGCCATGGGGCATGGGCCCACACCGCCCGTGTCCACACTCAGGGATGGTGCGTCTGCTCCCCCTTCTCCAGCACCTGGATCTGCACTGACACTTCTCTCCATCTAGGCGCGTTCCTGTCGCCACAGTCCAGCCTCAGAGACTACAGGATTTCCCCTCCCCCTCGACCCTGGAGGACCAGCAGTCCTTGGACCTAACCCAGTTGGTCCTGAAGCCCAGGCTGCTCGCGCCCGGGAGGCACGAGGGGAAAAGTGCAGGTACATGCACCGTTGAACTGGCTGGGAGAGGACGGGTGCGAGGTGGCCAACGTCATGGGAGCCAGAGCTGCACCCAAAGCAGTGTCTTGCTCCTGCTGCTCCTCTGAGTGTGCTCAGGGCTGACGCTGTCCTGACCGGCACCCAGAGCACTGCACACGCAGGTGTGGGTGCCCCCACCTCCTCTCAGTTAAGACACATGGTTGGGGTATAAAGATATGGGGTAAAAACTTCCTCCTCTCTATCCTTCTACAGCGGGGCTTATGTCTCCTTTATCCTGACATGTCTATATGACCAGGAGGTAAAAGCCAGTGGAGGCTTAGAGCCGTCAGCTAATTTGTCTAAAATATGCAGGTCTGGTCATTGTCAAGGCAGGTTCATTTAATGAAAGTTCAGCCTCCTGATTACAAAAACATTCATAGCTGAGCTATATGGACTATGAACTCAATTTTTCATAGCTGATCAGCTTTTCTCAAAGAGCTCCTTTGATATAGGGTGTGTTGGGTACTTGAAATCACCTCTAGAAAGTTTGGGGTGACACAAGACACAAGGCCACCTGAACTACCTCATTGCCAGCATTGCACCCAGCTCGGTATCCGAGCACAGGAGTTCCTGAGCCTGTGGCCCACAGCGGAGGGGCCATGGTCGGCTGAGCAGTGGGACTGGGCTGCTTCTGTCCTGAAGGGGGAGTCTTCTGAGGGGCACAGGAGACCATCGTTGGTCTCCAGAGAGGCAAACAGGAATGGGTGAGTGTAGGAGGCCCATGTGACATAGACCCTACCAAGCTGGGATGAGTGACAGCCAAATGACTTAGCTTTCACAGTGGCACCTGCCACCTGAACCCACTGGTGGCGCCAGCATGCAAGGATACAGGTACAACTGCATTTGAAGTGCCCACACCATAGTGCAATGGGGGAGGAATATTCAGTTTGGTGGAGGGATCCATTGAAATGTCTTAAGTCTGACCATGCCTCCAGGTTGAACTACTGAATGCAGATCGTGGGGAAGCAGAGACTTTCTCATCCCAGGATGCAGTCAGCCAGTGTCAGAGGTGGGAATTGCACACAACCAGTGATTAGTTTCTCTCTCCTAGCCATCACAAGTACTGCTGCCGAATGTGAATGGTGAGGATAGGTTCAGAGAGTCACATACCACCTAATCTCTCTTCTTCCTAGATCTTGGCCAGAGATGCCAAAAAAGAAACCCAACTATGCCTGGTGGAGGCGCTTTCACTCTGGCCATGATGTCCAAGGCACCCAGGACACTGCTCCCCCCTCTGCAAAGCCAAGACAGCAGTTCAGGGTGCCTCTCTCAGACCTCTGTGAGAAGGATGAGCTGCCCTCCCCAATTCAGGTAGGTGTCACTGTCATCTAGGGTATCCTCCTGAGCAGAGAGAATTCTAGATGTCAAGTATCTTCATCTCAGTCTCCCCCAAATGGAGAAGAACTGGCCATCCTGTCTTAGTGAAAGGGCTTTGTTAATATCCTTTCAAAGTATCTCACAGGGGTTGGATTTGTAACTCGGAGCTGGCCATCAAGGCCTCCTCTGGCATAAATGAATCCTTTTTCCCAGTAGGACCCCAAGGAAATCCTCAGCGTGGCCTGTGCTTGCTCACTCAGTGGCCGAGTGGTCGGAGTCGACAGAGTGCAGGCCCCTGCTACTCTCTATAGGTGAAGGGCGTTTCTGGGAGATGAGGAGAAATTGATTCCACCAGGTGGTACGTGCAGGCCACCGCCTCGGTCCAAAGCATACTGGGGTGAGATGAGTGGCTATGATGATCACCCCACTTCTGAAATAAAGTGCCTTGCAGAGTAGGTGCGGTGCCAACGTGTCACTGGGGATAAGCCACACGCCGTGTCCAGCCCCCGCCCCGAGCCCGCATGCACGTCTTTCCACGCTGCGAGCCCACATGTGCAGGAGCAGCCGAGGGGACAGGAGGCAGCTGGGCGGGGACTGTCATCACAAGGAGGAGAGCGACCTGAGCCTGATTTGGGCCAGGCCCACAGTCCTCCCGGGCTGAGGGGGCACGTCATCTGAAGGCGTCCAGCAGTGGGCAGGGAGCCTGGAAAACGCTGCCCACACCTGGGGAAGAGCATCTGTGCTGGAAACAACAAACGCGGGGTCGGGTCGGGGTCGGGCACGCGGAGCCCACAGAGGCCGTGCGCAGACACTGCGTGTGAGGGTGTCAGTTTCCGGACAAGGGGAAGCTGATGGAAGGAGGCTTTAGTTAAGACTCAGTGTGTGCACGCAGGCTGGATGCTTGGGTACAAAACCACTCGGCGCTGACCAGACGCTTTGCACGCGCGCTGTCGTGCTCCGCTCTCAGCCCCTCCCGAGCCCGCCCCTGTGGAAGGCGGCTCTGGGTGCACTGGGCTCAGGCTGAATCCACTCTCCTCTCCTCCCTCTAGGACGTGCTGGTCCACAGAGATGAGGGAGGCGCACAGGCAGAAGGCATCTTCAGGAAACCTGCCAGTGTAAAAGGCTGCGAGTCCTCAGGGAGAAGCTGGGTCGTGGGGAGGATGTGAGCCTGGGGGATGAAAGCGTCCACGTGGTGGCATCGGTGCTTAAGGTAGGGCGGTGGTGGCCCCACACCGGACACTGCCACTCCGGGACGGTGGGCACGGCAGCGGCTGGCCGGGGTATTGCAACGGAGAGTCAGGTCTGGGCCCACTCATGAAGGCACGAGTCCAGGAAGCTTCTTTGGGTGTTAAAAGTCCTATACCGAATAAACCTTCCTTTTCTTCACCCGCCACCCTCCCCACTGTGATTCCTGAGAAGCTTAAGTAAAATTAATTTTGAAAAACAATCTTCTATATGCATATGCAGAGCAACAAACATCCTGCCTTCTATGACTTCTTCACTACCTTCCTGATGAAGGCCCATTTTCCCAAAGCACATCTTACTCCTTTTCTCTTAGAGATAAAGAAGTTTATAGTAAGAAGCAGCTCTGTGCCTTAGGAGGCATCAAGTCATACTCGGGGAGACCACCCAATTCCCTTGGTGCATTTTGTCTTTCTTGGGTTGGGTCCTTGTCAGAGAAGTCCTATCCTCCCTGCCCCGGATTCTGACTGCTTCAGTGCGGTGTTCGCTTGATCTAAAAGTGTCTGTCTTCAGACTTGTGGGCCAGCTGCCAGGCGCCCAAGTTGTTCTCCTGCCCCACATCTTGGGGTGCTCCTCAACATCGAGCTACACTCCTCAGCTACCCCGAAGAGCACCAATAACCTGGCATTGTGCTAGCCCCAGCCTTCTCTGTTCTCCCAGTGCCTGCAGTGCGGAGGCAGAGGATCAATTTACAAAAAAGGTAGAGGTCACTGGTTTGTGGCTTTAGCACCCCCATTTTGAGCCCTAAATCTGCAGTATAAATTGTGAGTGGCTAGAGATTCAAACTGCAGCAGAGTTGTGTATCTTCACTGGTGGGAGTGGGAAGGCGGATTGCAAAATGGAAATTACATCCCAGCTGAGCAGGGAGTCGATCCCCCCATCAGGATCGAAGCACCGGGCTCACTAGGGCACAGGGGAGGGCGGCAGGGAGTGACGAAAGAGGCACTTTTCGTGTCTGCCAACCCAGGGCACCTGCCATCTGATCACTGCGGGTGGGTGACCTGGACAAGTGCCCAGTGGTGTCTCACCTTGAACACTCGCAGCCACACCCTGCTCTCTGGTCTCTCCTGCACCTCCTGGGGTGGGGGTGAGTGGGCAGGAAGAGAACCTGTAGCTTCAAACACAGTGGTTTCTGTGCAGAGTAGCTTATCAGAGAAATGCTGGCTGTAATTTATTCACCCTCTACGTGGAGAGGGAACTGCAAAAAGATTCTGAACATCCTAAAAGAGCCACGCCATGCCAATGAGATCGACGCTCACCAGAGAGTAAACGTGAGACAAAACCATGCTTGAGGAGGGAGTCTAGTGATGTGAGCACACAGGCGTCCTCCGGCCCCTTCACTCATTTACAAAACACCCGTGCTAAGCTTTGCTTCCCAGTGTAAGACACCTCTTCACCTAGCGTGATGTGCACCTGTACTTATCTACTGGGTGCTTTATAAATATTAAAAAAGTTCTGTAAGTCAATTATATCTCAATAAACTGGGATATACAAACATAAAATAAAAATTAGTGACTATACTTGTCACATCCTATGTAGGTGACTTGACCTTTATCCTAGTTTTAAAACTGAAACTGATATTAAAAATGCTAACCCTAACACTAAGCTCACATGAATACTTTAGCGTACTAATTAAATGTGTTTAAAGTCTTGGCTCAAAACACCCCTGCAGGATCAGTTCCTTAGAGAAAACTAGTTTCTAGACATAGAAATGTATATCAAGAAATGTTAATATCAAGTCTCAGTTGTTCTCACAATTTTTCACTTTTTCTGTTAGATCCAAGATCCATGTATAAAATGTGATTTCTAGCCTTGTCACGTGTCCCCTTTTGTACTGCAGGTTTCTTTCATACACCATGTGCTGGAGAACAGCAAGTATATCTTCGGAGAGGCATCGCGGCACTGTTGGGAGGAAGCTCGCCCAGGGTGACAGCAGCACGTCGGCTGAGGGTACCGGCAGCAGTGACGTGGCTTTGGTGGGAGAGACAGCACGTGGCCGGCAGGCATGGGAGCTGCTGTCCTGGAGCCAGAGCTCAGCCCGAGGACAGTGACTTCCATGTGCTGCGCCTCCTGGGGGCGGCTCCCAGGTCAGGGCCTCACCAGTCCTGAGGCCAGAGGAAGGACAAGACCAGGTCTCTGGCTTCAAGACTTGTTCACGTAGCTCGTTAACAGTCCTCATAGGATGAGACAGAGCTTGTGGATTTTTCAAACAAACTCCCTGGAAGCCACATTTATGCAACAGGTGTGATATGGCTGAAGGAGAGAGAGGGGCAGAGGGGGTGTGTCCCATTCTTCCCCCACCCTCTTTTTTTCTGCTCAGTGTTCCCCAAGGCAGCCCCAGACCCACTGCTCTTTGAAGCAGGCTGAAAGGAACCAGCATCACTGAGAAAAGGAGACTTGACTTGAAGTCAAACAACCTTTCCAGATGATAAACTCTGTGCCACCAGTTACCAGCTGTGTTATGCTTGCCCAATTATTCAGCTTAGTTTCTGTTTCTTCATCAGTAAAATGTGAATAAAAATAATGCCTATACCTTAGGATTGTCATAACATTTCAAGATCATTGTGGATATAAAGTAAAACAGGGCTATAGAAGTTTTCCTGAGGCAGAGTTAATATTACTTGGGTCTCACCAAGCAAATGAGTAGCAGCACTCCATCTTACAGGGCAAAGTTCAGCTATAAGCAGGGGACATGCATGAAGTCATAGTATTGCCACTTCACAGTTTTAGGACATTTTCCTCTTTGCTCTAGGAGATCTTTGGGAAATCCTTTACACCAGGAATGGAGAAGAGTGAGGTGTCTGAGAAAGTGTTTAGACTAAGACCACTGTCTGTTTTGTATTTCAGAGGTGACAACATCCCCCTCTGTGCAATCGGAGCCAGTGGCTGCCCAGTCCCAAGAACCCCACAACTGCACGATGAGGGTAGGGGCCCTCTCCCCTGGGTCCACCCAGCCCCTGTCCACAATTGTCTGTGTCAATGAAGAGTACAATCCCCATTGTCACACTGGACCCTTTCTTTTCCTTTACTTCCTAAAATATCCCACTGAGAACTGTTTTAGATGTCCTCAAGTCTTATCTGTAATAAGTGAATGGACGTGAGGAAACTTTAATGCAATCACTTTAGATCATTTTTCTAAGCAGATCACATTGAAATATGAGCTCCCTCCATGACTCTTTTCTTTGAATTCTGATTTTTCTTAATCCCTTATTATTCATATTTAAGGAAATATTCCCACAAAATTTGTATTCTCTTTCCTATCATATCACATGTGTATTATATACTAATGATTACATATTGATGAAATAAGGATGATACCATAAGTAAATGCCTTAAGGATAACTTCATTAGCTTGTGACACACTAGTCCTGTTTTATAGCTGAGTCGTGTGTTCCCTGGTGTGTATATAGTACATCCTCTAGATCCACTCATCATGTATCTAACTCGTGTTACTAACATCATGGTCTCTAATTCATGGCTATTCTTATTGTGAATAATGCTGTGATGAACATGGAGATGGGTGTGCGTCTGCTGTGGTTCCTTTATCAGGCATGAGCATGTGGCCGTGCTAAGGCACAGGCCCCTAAATGAAGGTGCACCATCAGGAGCTGCCCTGCGGTCAAGGACAGCTCTGCCTCATGCTGTTAGATTATGATGACTTCTGGTTACATAGCCACTCAAAAAACTGTATGGATAAATATGTGCTTGCTTGTCAGCGTGGAGAGACCTCCATGAATGGTAAGGCCTGCAAAATCTAACTGGAGAGGCAGAATAGCACAAATGCGGTATCGGTAGCAGCCACAGGACTGCAGGTTGACAAATGATTTTAGAGATGAAAGATGCTCGTGAGAACATGGATATATCAACAAGTCACTTGCACAATTATAGTTACATATAAAATCACTCAATAACAATTTAAAATGAGGGGTTTACAGAAATAATTAATCAAATCCTCTTGGGGAGGAGTACGAGTAATGCTCTCCCAAGTAACTGGGATGCATCTCAGGAAACATCAGTAGATTCTAGAAAGAGAGCTGGTTCTGACATTAAACCTATTCTGAAGGGAGAGACAGAAAGTGGGGGACAATCTGGGACTGTCAGAGGTAGGAGATAAGTCTGCTTATACTTCTTAATTTAAGTACATCCTGACAGCTGGTGGGGAGAGTAGAAAGTGCTTTCTAGGTCACCTCCTGCTTCTAAACACAGTGGGCAGGTGAGGCTGGCCTCCTCCCTTGCAATTCGGTAGGGATCTTGAGGCTTTTCTCTAGATGTCCCTTCTGTGCTAGTGCGGTTTGAAGAGTACAGACTTACGTGGTCTAAAAGGAACTGAGCCTCTGTCTGCTATCTCCCTTCTCAGGACTGTTCACTTCCCTGGACCATCTGTCTACAGCCTAGCAAATGCTTTCCTCTCTCAGGCTTTTTGCATTTAAATTCTATCCCTTCCCTCCCCCCCCACCCCCCCCACACACAAAATAAGCTCTTAAAGATTTCTCCCCAGTGCAAGTCTGACATCAGCTGCCTTAGTTCCTCATCTCCCTCTTTAACTTCTTTGAAGTATTTTCTAGAATCTTCCTGGTACACTTACTGCCTGAACCATTTGTTTAATTTTTTCTTCCCATTTATGTAGAGATTTTGTGAGAACCGGCTCTGGGTTCCTCTGCTCCCTGCCATCTAGCCCTAACCCAGTGCCTCTCTCCTTCCAGCAGAGGTCTCGTGGCATAACCACTTGGAGAAATCCTGGCATTCCTGGATTCTGTGGGCGCCTGGAAAGGCCTTCCTTGGCAGGGTGAAACCATGGCTTTTTCTTTCAGGATGCGGGGTAGAAATCCGCCCCGATAAGGAGATGCCAGCCCAACAGGAAAGATCGTTGCCAGCAGAGTGCAGAGGCTGAACATCATTTCTGATGTCCTGACCGAGGGGGCTTTTGGGAAGAGGTGGAGCTGAGAGGCCCTTTTCAGAAAGGTGAAAGGGAGCTACTGGTAGACCCTATCCCTGGACTGTTGTGGTCAGTAACTCCGCCTATAAATCTATACTCGTACACCATGCCAGTGGCACACCCCTTCTCCACCCTGCTGCTTCCTATACGGCAACTCCATCCACCTCACCTCACAGATGAGCGAACCCTCTTAGCCTCTCCCCTCTTTGTGATGCTAGTTCTCCCCCTCCACCCTGTAAGTGTAAGTTGTTTTTTCTCTTTGGTTACTTCAGTAACTCTTTTGTTTGTATTTGGAGTGCAAGTGCTCAGACCCAGAACCATGAGACAAGATTTGACCTGGTGTCTGTGTATACTTCGTCAAGTAACATACAAGCACTGTTTGTTGAATAAATAGAGCAAATAAAAGACTGACTAGTTTAGATCATCCCCCTTTTGTTTGTCCATCCATGTCAGGACACTATTCATTCAATATATGCTTTGAATAGCTCCAGAGTTCAGTGGCTGTTACAAGTGAATGATAAGGGATGTGCTGCAGGGTTATAGGTATGAGGTTGGCGTGGGGTGTGACCATACTCTAAGAACTTGTCCCTTAGAGCATTTGCTGTGCTGCTAACTTGCTAAAATACTCTGAAAGAAGAGTCAGTTATATATCTGGTATAGTCTCTTGGCTTATGAACTTAGAGTCTAGAAGGGAACACAGGAGCTACACTTGAAATTATTAGCGATTAAAAGGATGACTACAGGTATTTCTATAGGGTCAAGGTGTAGTCCAAAGTTATCTAAGAAAGGAGACTGTCCTGTGAGGAGAGAGGAGGCTGTGTGAGCGCCTCAGGCAGCTGGATTTGAACCTGTCACGTTGCTTCAGGGCTGCTGGGCCTCCCAGGATCTAGCCTGTCTGTGCAGCAGCCTGCTCAGTTGTCATAGGGCCCATTTTCTAGAGGGCAGGAAGACTGTCATTACCTAAGATGCTACTGTAGTTTCCATACATGACAGAAACTGGAGAAGCCATGGCCATGCCATGTGAAAACATGCAAAGATGTCCAGCACCAATAGCCAAGTGGGAAACCAAGGGTGTGTCCCTACACAGCTGTCAGAATGACTGAGATAAAAGTTGAAAATAACAAATGCTGGTGTGGACACTGGGAAACTAAATCATTCCTCAGTGCTGCTGAGAACATGGCATGCTGCAAACCTTTTGAAAAGCAGTTTCTTTGAATTGCGATATGACATACTAAGAAGACTAAGCTTACAAGGGAGAGAGGGAGGAAGAGCTAAAGGGAAGGAGGGAGAGAGAGAGTTCAAGAGTGGCACATAGCTAGTTGCCCTGTTTCCTAACCCAGTTAACATCTGCTGAGCAGAGATGAAGATACCAACCACCCAGCAGTTCAACTGCCAAAGCCCCAGGGACACAACTGCCAAAGCACTAGCAGTTCAACTGCCAAAATTACCAGTTGTTTCAACTACCAGAAGTCCTAACTGCCCCAAAGCCCTGGTTCCGCCTCTCTTCCCATCATCCCCTGTTCCGCTTACAAATCCAGAAGCTCTTCAAGTCCTTAGGTGGTCACTGCAGCTATGCCACACAAGGTAGTCTCTTAATATACTAGTTTTGGGCATCAGAGGATGTGTGAACTGATTCTTGCCTTCAGCAATGGTTTCATGAAAAACGACTCACGTTTAGAATACAAGGGCGATACCTTGCTGGGTCCATGAAAGAACTGGCTCTAAGTATATGAAACTGTCTGCTCTACATAGGAGAGATTTCTATCCTCCTGGATGTAGTTGTTTTGCTCCCATGAGCAGACTTCTGTGAGCTCACCTATAAATCAACCAAATCATAGCTATGCGTGTTCTTGTGTTTATAAACTTTTTGGTATATTTAGTATTCATTGGTGATCTTTGAGAATTTTGATTTGTATAAAATTGGGGTCAATTTTCCAGAATCCTCATCTATTATGTTATATGAAAATGAACTGTAATGACCTCTTTACAAATATCCATGTTTCATCTAAAGTATATGAGGTCACAAATTATCCTGTTGTTTTTGCATCTTCTAATATCCCCTATCTTTGGTCTCAAGTTCTCTCATTTCTAAGAGATGATGGGCAGCTCTGCAGTTTTTTTCCTTCCCAACCTCTAAGAGATGGCATGCCCTAGGCTCTGTCCTTGAAACTCTTGTCCGTCTACAACAGCTCCCCGAATCTTCAGACTTGTGGACCAGCTGCCAAGTGCCCACGTTGTTCTCTTGCACCACCACTTTGGGGTACTCCTCAACATCGAGCTGCACTCCTCAGCTACCCAGATGAGCGCCTACAACCTGGTGGTGTGCGTAGCCCCCAGCCTGCTCTGCCTCCAGTGCCTGCAGTGCAGAAGCTGAAGATGACATTATAAAAAAGGTGGAGCGATGACTAGTTTTTGCCTTTAGGGCAGGGTCAGCACCCTCACTTTGAACCCCAGATCTACAGTATGAATAGTGACTGACCAGATTTCAAACTGGGGCAGATTTGATTCTCTTCCTCCTCGGTGAGTGTGGGAAGGTGGGTTGCAAATTGGGAACTGAACAGGTGGTCACTTCTTCCCAAGATAATGGACACTAGACTCACTAAGGCAGGGGCTTTACGGTACAATCATAACAAAAATAGTAGCTAGTAAACTAAATTACAAATTATAGCTTCAGTTTACCTACAGCATTTCATCTGTAGAAAGCATCACATACCCTAGAACTAGTTTATTACATATATTTTGTATCAATTTTGGGTTTTTCTCAGTTTTTTACATTCTTTTGGATAGAGCTTTATATATAAAATATGGTTCATAGCCACGCATGAGAAAGAGATCCAATTTTGCTCTTTTGTATTGCAGATTTCTTTCATAAATAATGTGCTAGAGAACAGCAAGAAAATCTTTGGCAAGGATATCATGTCGCTGTTGGGAGGAAGCTCGCCCAAGGTGACAGCAGCACGTCGGCTGAAGGTACCGGCAGCAGTGACGTGGCTTTGGTGGGAGAGACAGCACGTGGCCGGCAGGCATGGGAGCCGCTGTCCTGGAGCCAGAGCTCAGCCCGAGGACAGTGACTTCCATGTGCTGCGCCTCCTGGGGGCGGCTCCCAGGTCAGGGCCTCACCAGTCCTGAGGCCAGAGGAAGGACAAGACCAAGTCTAACTTCAAGGCCACTTTCTTTTTTAAATTTCAGAGGACATGATTCCTCTGCCCATGGAATCAAACTGATGAGAGTGGTAATCATCTACAAAACAGACATGGCTGCAGGATGATGGCAAGAAGCCTCCCGCCCCCCAACCTTGGTCCCCTAAACCCTGTCTACAATTACAAAAGCCAATGAAGACTAGAACTCAGTTGTCACAGTGGGCCCTTTCTTTTCCATTATTTCCTATAGTATCCTACTGAGTATTTTTTTCCAAGTCATTTGCAGGATTTCATTAAATTTCTGTTTAATCCACAGGTCCTGTCCAGAAATAAGTGAATGGACATGAGGCACCTTAAACTAAGACAATCACTTTAGATCATTTCATTTTAGCTGGATCACCATGATCCAGTTTCTAGCTCACCCTGAGTTTCTTCCCACAAAAATATCTTTCTATCCCTTCTTTTCTAACACATTATCAGATACTTATAATGTATTACTTTTATATTGATATAATAAAAATCATTCCATAACCAAGTACCTTAAAGAACCACTTCAGCTGCTCATGATTCATATTAGCTCATTGGTGGAGGGCCATACGGGCAGCTCTGGTCTCAGCCGAGTCACTTGTGTACCTACAACCAGCCAGCAGCTCAACTGGAGCTAACTGTGTGTGTCCTGGCCCTTCCTTGTGTCTTCAGCAAGCTTGTCTGGCTTCAAGTGGTGGAGAAGTTCTAAGCAGCAAGAGCAACTTCTCAAGCCTCTGCTTGCTTCACACTTGCTAGTGTCCATCGTCAAAGCAAGTCACATGGCCAAACCAGAGTCATCTTGGTCCAATCATAGTTCCAATGGAAGAACATAATCTTTATTCCACAGGTGAACAGTATTCTACAGTGTGTACATATGCCACATCCTCTTGGTCCGCTCATCAGTGGATGGTGTTTAGGTGTCTCTAGCTCATGGCTGTTGTCAGTAACACTGAGATGAACGTGGAGATGCATGTGTCTCGTTACTTTGCATGAGCTCTTGACCCTGCTCAGTGTGGATCCATACGCTATGGTAAATGACTAATATTCTGATATATCACTAGTAATGTCTGGTTAAAGGTATGAATGAATATATGC
The DNA here is from genome assembly GCA_019455555.1 of Galemys pyrenaicus. NCBI lineage: Eukaryota > Metazoa > Chordata > Mammalia > Eulipotyphla > Talpidae > Galemys > Galemys pyrenaicus. Next base: position 2,999,995 of record JAGFMF010011792.1, on the reverse strand, counting down.
ATTTTTCTAAAAGTGTAAAGACTTTCCTTGGGTGGAACTGCAAAACCAAATATGTAGAACATAGCACATATGGAATTGCTGTGGGTAATCTTAAGACCTTAAATTGCTAAATTTTATAGATATGACTTCACAGTTTTCAGTTATTTGCTGGTTCTGGAATTCACTCTTTATTCATGCAAAAAAATGTGATATATTTGTGAACAGTTGTATGTGTTTACACTTAGACATTAATCATAATATAGCACAATATGAAACAAGCCGTTCAGCACAGCAGAATTCCTGATGCTGCACGGTGGCATGGGGCCATGTGTGTCAGAGTCAAGTGCTCATACATGATCAGAGAACAAAAGCAGAAAGCGTCACACACCTCCATGTTCATTTCAGCATTGGATACAAAACTTGTGAAATTTCTTTCAAATACAATTCCAGAATAAAAGTGTCAAAAATCATGACTAGACAATGCATCTATAAGTTTTTTGGATAAGGAAGATATACCAAAGTCCCTCTAATTTGAAATGGAGAGAAGATAGAAACAACAGGAGGTAAAGAAAAGCTGACATTCAACTGATTGCCCATTGCAACAGATACAATGTGTGCATGGGGAGCATTAAAAAATTTCTCTCAGGATGCTCAAACACAATATGTGCTTGAGAAAAGCAATTTATTCATTTTCAGTAAAGATCATAGGAGCTGATAAACTGTAAAAGGACCTAACTGTCTAATCCAGAATGAGAAAAGGTCGATTAAACTTTCTGATTAAGATAAGTGTTATCAATCAGTCTGTACTTAGACATTCAATGAAGGTTAGACATCTTCAAAAATAAAGATATTGAGGATGAATATCATTTCATTCCAGAAGAAAGCAACAGAAACCCTCTATTAGAAAATTAATTTGCATTGCTGGTGAGAATTTGTTACAATGATATATTGAATGTGCACACATACACAATTTTTGTTCCACAAAAGCATATGTAAACTGGCAGAATGGAGTAAGTATAAAATCACAACCTACCTTTTTCCAGAAATCACCTGGGCCGTGTCTTATTTTCTATATTTTTATAATTCTTTCCATGCTAGTCAAATGAGTGAGTTCGCTAATGATCTCTGGTACATGGTGATCTTATTTCCAGGTTTTTGTTTGATTTGTCCATCGCATAAGTGGAGCTAGGAAAAAACTGATTTCTTGGCCTGATCTCTTGGCCAAATTAACTGTATTAATTTGGTTTGGTTAGTCTTTCCAAAGAATGAAATCATTCCTTTGTGAAGTACCAGAAACTACCAGAAAACAAAATTGTCAAAGGAGAATTACAATCTAAAGAGGGAAAAGAAACTACTTTTAAAAATGGGAGTGAGGGGCCTCCCTGGTGGCGCAGTGGGTTAAGCAGCACACTATGAAGCAAACCGCAGCCACTGCAGCACGAGTTAAATCCCTGTTGCCGGCCAGGGAGGGGACCCACATGGCACAGCAGACCTCTCCTGCTGTGCCCGCTGCTCCCCTCAGCAGTGGATTTCGGTCCATCTGCCTGTTCTGCTCCCCGCTCTCTGTGGTGAGTCCTCTCACCCCTCTACATCTCTGGCCTGTATCCCAGTGCTTGTATGCATAAATAAATAAATCTTAAAAAAAATAAATGGGAATGAAACTAGTTGTGAAGAATAGAAACAATCCTGATTCCAGGATAATTATTAAAGTGAGGAAAGGTGAGGGATGGGTTAGAAAAGAGGTTAAAAAACAAAACCTTTGCACCCATGTGCACTATATCTTACAATGGTTAAGTGCCAATAATGTGCCATATCCTTTTGATTTTAAAGAAAAAGCTGTCAGTGATTTATTATATAAATATCTACAATATATCCTCTACACACTTATATTTTTATGTCATATCTGCATCCACTTGTATATCTAAACATATAAACATTGCTCAATGATTTAGTAACCAACTGACATTTTCTGCAACTTTATTTTTCTGAATATGTACCACAGTTGGTGCTCTAGACTTAGTCTGGTTACTGTGTAGTAAGTAGCGATGAAACCCCTCACTTAGCAGGGACAGAAGTTGTTGGAAACTGACCTCAAAGTGCAACTAGATAACAATATCTGCAGCACAGCTTAACTGATAAACTGTTAAGATTTTATAGTATATTTCTGTTAACAAAAAATCCTCTAGGGGACCTCCCTGGTGGCAAAATGGGTTAAGCAACAAGGCACTATGAAGTAAACCAGCAAACTGCAGCCACTGCAGCACAAGTTCTGTCCCTGCTGCCGGCCAGGGAGGGGACCCACATGGCACAGCAGACCTCTCCTGCTGTGCCCGCTGCTCCCCTCAGCAGTGGATTTCGGTCCATCTGCCTGTTCTGTTCCCCACTCTGTTTCTGGTGGACCCTCTCACTGCCCACACCTCTGGCCTGTACCCCAGTGCTTGTATGCATAAATATTTTTTAAAAAAATCCTCCAGTTTCTAATACTCAACAATTATCATATCCATTCTTTTTTTTCCCCAATCCACTTATTCCAGCTTGGTCTCATGTGATCAGACTTACTCTGGAAGCTCAAGGTGCAAGGGGGGGACCCAAGCCTCAACAGGACGCCCTTTCACTGCAGGGCACATCCTCACATCACACACGTGCACTCCAACTGGGACCACACACAAGTCACTGAACCTCACCTGCGCTTGTTTAGGAAGTGGAAGGAAACCAGAGTCCCTTAGAAAACTCTGGCAGACAAGGGGAAAACTTGTACACTCCACACAGTCACCATGACGGGGGAACAATTATTCTCTTTTAAAATGATGCTTAGCACAAACGACGTTCTTGGAGACCTGCCGGACTCATAACCCAGGCTCTTCATTCCACACGGGTCAGTGCACCAGAGCTAAGATGAAGCAGAGGGAAATGAAGGTAAGCCAGCAACAGCCTGCTCTGGTCTCTTACCTTAACCATGCAGCTCAACTGTTTGCTGTAATTTTTGCTTTATTATTTTACTTAGTGATATGAACAAAAGATTCCATGAACCTAAAAATATTGATACACATGCTTAGTTTAACTTTTTCCCTCCTTTGCTCACAGGCTTCTGCACCCATGGACCTGGCCGAGTTCTGGCTAGATAATTGGGTCAGTTGGTTCCTGCCTGGTTTGTGTGCAAACATGCAGACGACACCCACCTGGATCATGTCACTTGATTTTTACCAATAATGCTCTCCCAGTTTCCCAAATACTAGTTTCTGTCTGTGGTCTCATTTTCTTGAAAAACGATGTCTTGGCCTCTAAGAACAGAGGTGAATTATAGCTCCATTATGACTTTGCAGATAGCAAGTTTTAGGTTTCTTTCCAAAGCACACAAATGGACTTTAAGGAGATATGTAAATGGCTATAATTTAAAATCAGGAGTATTATCCCAGAGATAAGATTAGGATTTGGCAGGGGGAAAAAAAACCACAACTTTTATTTAGAAACTTAGCATCTTAAACATAGAATTCTACTCTAGAATTTTCAAGCTATATATGTGGAATGCAAGAGGTAAATGTTGGGAAACTGGAAGTAGGTGAGTTTCAAAAGACGATAAACAGTAAGTTTAAACTGTTACTACTTTATTTTGTTGTACTCAAATATATGTGTGTATATATATCAGTGCCTGTGTAACGTAGTTGGGGGTAGTTATTTTACATGAGTTTCCCTCTCACAGCAATGCCATCACTTGTTCCTGTATATCTCCATGCAGAGAAAGAGACAGCATGCTTTTATTATAAGCAATTGGCTCAAGTACTGTGGAATATGGCAAATCTGAAATCTGGAGGGCAAGCTGGCTGCCTAGAAATTGAGGTAAGAATCTTGAGTTCAAATTCCACAGGCTGATCTGGCAGCAGAGAAACTCAGAATCTCTATGTTGCAGACTTGAGAAAAATTGCTTCCTCTTTGGGAAACCAACCTTTTGTTTTAAGGCCTTCACTGATGGAATGAGGCCCACCCACCTTGGGGAAGCAATCCACTTTACTTCAAGTCTACTGATTTAACAGTTAATCACGTCTAAAAAATGCCCTCTCAGTAACGTAGCCCAGCCAAGGTGACACAGAAAGTTACCTGTCACAGTGTGTTCTTCACTATTTGACTGTTTTCTGACTCTTCCTCACTCAGCTTCACTCAGTTTCATCTTATTCCACCAAATAAAATGCGGCACAGTTTCACTCGTGGCAGGGTCTCCAATTTGCTAGACCCAAGGTCCCGGAAGTCACCTGGATTACAGAGACTGCTCTGGATGGCACAGACACCCAGATAAAATCTCTGGAAAGTTCTTTTTGTGGTGGAAGTAACAGAGAAGTGGAGTGTGGGAGGCAGTTCGATCCCAAACTATAAATTCATATTTGTTAGGAATGGCATGTCATTGGTGTCATCACTACTAGTGTGTTTTCATGAAGTTTTAGACAGTTGTTTGACCAGCCATCTGCCAGCATGGGTAAGAGTGCGTCTACACCATTCTTTACATGTGGAATCGCAATAGATTTGTTAAGTGCTGAATTCAAATATTCAACATCATAATTCAACCTCTCAAAATAACTGTTGTCCAAATGAATGCAAGTAGCCACATAAAGTGAGCTATGCAAACTGAGGTGAACCATGACAGGTTTTATGCATCCTTGCAAGCTGCCAGGGTCTTTCCTTTAGCACTGTGGTGATAAAACTTGCCCACAGAATTCATGATTGTTTAGAGAACAGCACATGTGCGTTTTCACATTTGATTCTCTTTCCTATGGAAAAAATACTGTTTTATAGATATGAAACTGAGGATTCAGAATTATTTCACCTGTTGCAGAACAGTAACTACTGGAGTCAGAATAGGTTGCAGATTTAATCCGTGATAAACCACCACATCATCTAGTTGGCTAAACAGCCACAATTACTGTCCTGGGAAATAAAAGTCATTATGTTTCCAAAGTAGATTGGGGTTAGTGGCACTGAACTACTTGTGTGAGGTGAAGGGGTTCTGATACAGGGGAAAGAAGATTGGTATTATATGAAAGTCCCTTATTGAGAGTTGCCAGAGAGAAAGTAAAATTCACATGAACCTCATTGATTTAAATTGTAACTGAAGAACAATGGAAGAAGAAGTGACTTTTTTTTTTCAGTTATGATAATAAAGGAAGTCATTTTCTTTTGTTCCTGGTAATTACATTGAAAACAAGCTATAACTCAAATTTAATTGGATCTTTGAAAGGGAGGGAAGAGATTCATTCATTTGTGGATTCTGAGAAGCAGCTTGATCCTTCCTTCTTTCAAAGAGATCAAAAGGTTTCCTGTTACTGGAGAAGGAAAGGCAGAGTTCAATTATGACTGAGATGAAAGACTCTGGGAACAGAGTGACTGCCTTTTCAATACTAACTGGGTATAGTTTTTTAATTGATTCTTCAAAATCTTTACTCCAATAATTAAGCCACTTAGACATCGGAAGGATGTTAACAGAGTCCAGCTACGGCAACAGAATTCAAAATCATTGCAAATCATTGCAACGGGACGAGGAAATCGGAAAAGGAAAGAAGAAATATATTTTTCTAGCCCTCCAAAGTTAATATACCGTGCCTCTAATAAGTTAATTTTATCTATCATAGGTTTAATAATGGATCTTTGAGATATATATGTAGGTATATATATCTTTTTTTGAAGATTTATTTATTTATGCATACAAGCACTGGGGTACAGGCCAGATGTGGGGGGGGGGTGAGAGGATTCACCACAGAGAGCGGGGAGCAGAACAGGCAGATCAACTGAAGTACACTGCTGAGGGAAGCAGCGGGCACAGCAGGAGAGGTCTGCTGTGCCATGTGGGTCTCCTCCTTGGCCAGCAGCAGGGATCGAACTCGTGTTGCAGTGGCTGCGGTTTGCTTCATAGTGCGTTGCTTAACCCACTGCACCACCAGGGAGGCCCTAGATATATATAGCTATACACATACATCCTTTTTTGAGGCACAGCTCCAAAAATTCTATCTCAATTTTCCTTTCTGTTACCAAGAGTACCCTACACTCCAAGCCCTTCCCCATTCAGGGAACCTGCTGATGGCTGAACTCAGAAGTAGGTTCCCACTTCTAGACTTGACTTTCCTGATGTGGCTTTCTGGGTTTTTAATATTTCAAATTTTTTAGAAATTTTGTCAAAAATTTAAATTATCTGGTAAAATGAATATATATATGTATAATTGAAATAAAATAGAAATTTTCCCCAAAGTATATCTAGGGGCTTGGATTATGTGAAAATATATTCTCAACCCTACTAAAGTAATCCCTTCAAGCACAATAAAAAAAATGTGGATTAAAATAAAAATCTCAGTGGAAGTGGGTGATAAAACCCCAACTACATTTAATTTTTAAGATATGAACAAGGAAATATTATTTGAATCTAAGAGGAGATTGTATGTTCTACAGAAAGTAAGTCAAAAAGGCATGTGAGAACATCACAGAAATCTAAATTTTGGGTCATGTGTTCAATTATGTTGTAAATGGCAACTGTTGCTCGTTCTCAGGTTTTTGTCCTTTGCTTCCCTCAGGAGAAAGCACATTCTCAATAGTCCTCATCTTTTCCTGCTTATATTAAATACAACGATTATTGGGTCGAGAGTCAGGAAGGAAACTAACATTGACTTTCTTTCATATTGCCTCGCTTTATTTTCTTCCAAGCTTTTACCACTGCCTGGGATGCCTGGCCCTTGGAGGAGATGCTGCAGCTGAGCGGCCCTCCTGAGCGGCTGAGATCCATGAAGGCAGAGCTCTTCTGTCACGTGCTCCTTAGATCCTGAGACCAAGGAGGGTGATTGGCACATGGTAGGTGCTCATATTTTCAACAAGTTCCAGACACATGACTAAACTATGCAAACATTAACTCATAAAATTTGCAGAGTGACCTGGAAATGTAAGTATTATTGACCCTCTTTTAACAAGGAATCAAGGCTTAAAGGAATTAGGTGACTTATCAATAATCAAGCAGTTAAGAAGAGGGGACTGAACTCAGGTCTGATGTGCTTTCTATTTGGGGGCATGTCCTAGGACATATTTCCCAAGTGGATCAGGGCTGTAAAGATAATGATGGGCATTAAACAAAGTGGTAGTAAGTAACATAGCATTAGAGCAAAAGCAGTTATTCCTTTTTAAACTTCTTTTCAGTTAATCTTATTATTGGAAGGTAGTCTCAAATCAGTACTGGTGTATATTTAATGTTTCTCCAATAATTGTTCATTTTTCTCTCCTTATTGCACATAAGAACAGATAAGCATGTACAGCTAGAGTTTTGTATATTCATTGTATCAATTTTTGCCATAACCTACTTAAGGCAAGTGATGCTGGTTTTCCATGGCAGTATTTTTTTAATTAATAAAATATATTTTTTTACATCATTGTAGTCCCCATAGTTTTCCCACCCTGGTTTCACCCAAGAACCATCACCATATCCCCTTGTGTCCATCTCTCCCCTATTTTGCCCTCCCTCCCACCTCATCATTTGCTGTATGTCCGTGGCAATATTTATGTGTTTCCTTCATAAAGAAAATTTCAGATGAAAGACCTGAATTGATTTAAATAAAATATAAATTAGATAACAGTATAAATGTCATATTTGGCAAAAATTCTGCAAGGGGTTACAGTGACTGCTTTCAAAGCAATTTACAAGGCCATGGATTAGAAACAAGTGATTGAAAGCATTGCTGTGACAGGAAAACTATACAGGATGACTAACTCTTGGCTAGCCAGGGAAAATGCCACTGAGATACAAATGCTACAACCACAGCCAGATTATAGATCCCTACTCTAGTGAGGTGGCCTAAAATGTGGGAGAGTTGATATGTAAACGATTCCTATATAACCTAGAAAACAAAAAGTCCAAAAGAAAAAAAAATAAGTGACTTGGGAACCGAGTGCTATAAAGTGTTCATGACCTCTTGTTATCATTAAATTTTTTAATATCGTTAATAATATTACACACACCATATAAACATATTATTGATTAATTAAGTATTTATAATTATATTCTGCATGCTCAAACTAATAGGAACTACTAGCACTAATAAGATGAATACTCATTAAATACGTTGTAATAGAAATGAGAGCACAGAGCTGGAGCCCTATTTTCAGTGGGTACACCAGCAACAAAGATTAACACTTGAAAAAAGAAAGGGCACCCTTTTACAAGTGCAAGAAAACCCTCTGGGGGTTTGCAAACAGGACCTGCCAAATCTCCAGTCATTTGAAAACAATCAAACTCATAATCCCTTAAAAGTCACACTTTCAGTATAGCACATAATGTGTCTGAAAGCTCCCATCACTTAGTGTCATTTAGGATAAATTTTTTAACACCAAAGGAGCTGGTTTTCCTCCTAAATTCTTATGCTGACATCTGTTTATAAGGACTAGCAGCAAAAATTCCCACGGTTCAAGAACTTGGGCTTTTTGTTGGGGGGTAGGGGGGGGACGCCTGGTGGTGCAGGGGGTTAAGCATAGCACTATGAAGCAAACCTCAGCCACAGCAGCCACTACAACATGAGTTCAAACCTTGCTGCCCCAGGCCAGGGAAGGGACCCTCATGGCAGCAGACCTCTCTTGCATCCCATGCTGCTTCCCTCAGTAGGGCATTTCTGTCCATCTGCCTGTTCTGCTCCCCACTGTCTCTGGTGAATACTCTCACCCCCTGTATCTCTGGCCTGTACCCCAGTTCTTGTATAACATAAATAAAAAGTAAATCTTTAAAAAAAAAAACTTGGGCTTTTTCTGAGGCCACTTGTCAGGCCCTCGCTGCTTTCCCAGATGCTCTCAGAGCAGAAGTTCAGAGACAATGGGGTGCATTCAGGGGAGAGGGGTGAGGCTGTAACAAATGCATGGGCTCTAGGCTCACATCTGACTCTCCCAATGATTTGAGCAAGTTGCTTGCTTTCTCTCAGCCTCAGTCTCTTCAACTGTCAACTGAAGGAAAGGGTGCTTGTCTCAGTAGGTGATTTTGAGGGCTCTTTCCTGAAATTCTACAATACTTGCAGATAAATTCATGCACTGAACACAAAACTCTGATTTTACATTCTTATTTGCCCTTAGGAAAATAAGGAAAGTAATAGTTGTCTCTCTTTTTAATATTCTGAGATATCTCCCCACAGCTTTCCACAAGGGCTGACCAGTCTGCATCCCCACCAGTGGGAGGAGGGTTCCTTTCTCCACACCCTTGCCTGTACTTGTTTCTGGCCTTTTCGATATGGGCCATCCTCACGGGAGTTAGATGCAGAATATCCTAGCCCCCACCTCCTCACTCACATGTTCATCTTGGTCCATTAAACTTAAAAAGATCCCACATTTTTTTGGGTGTGTGTGTGTGTGTTGGGGACTCTTCTGGGGGATCTTTTGCCCAGAAGCAAATTTTACATAAGATTATTTTTTTAAACTGAAAAGGAGGAGAGAGGTGAGAAGTATAACTGAGAGAATGTTCTCCCCTCCACATTTAGGCAAATGCATTTCTCTTATGTCTCTCTCCAGTCCCAATCCCGCTGAAAGACAGACACTCAATGAGTGAAACGTGTGATCTTTCCCCAACTGGCTCTCCCAGTACAAGTACCAGGAGAATGAAGGGTAACCAGGGCAGAAAGCCTTGCCCAATTTCTGTGTCACACACTTAACAGGCATTGCTGCAGAGCAAGTAAATGATTTGACTATAGAAGGAGGTTCAATTTAATAACAATAGCCAAAATTAACAACTGTGGACTTGTTTCCCTACTGCATTGTTCATAAATGTGATGTCTACAGCCCTGAGGTGTGCTATTCAATACCTTGTCTTCTATGACATTTAAGTATTAAAAACCCATCCTTGAAAATCTCATGTGAAATTTACATGCAATGAAATTCACAGAACTCATAGTATTTTTGATGATCCATTTGTCCAGAGACTACTAGCTATATAAAAACCATCCTTATTCAGGTACTTTCTTTGTTTATGAGAATGTTGTTTTCTTTAACCAAATAATTTCACAAATACAGAATTTTAATCCCTCTTTATTTAATGTTGGCTCAACATTCCCATTTTTTAAAATTAGGGCACAATTTTGTAAAAATAGTATTTCTAATTATCTGCTATATGTTCCATTTTCTTCTTTCACTGTTAACAGAAATAACTCAATCTTTTTTTGCAAAGCTATTTCGTGATATAATGTAGACTTTACAGAAGACTGTAATGTCTTTTTGACTGCATAACTCATTTTAGTATTTTTTTATTTCTCTTTTTAAAAAGATTTTTTATTTATATATGCATCCAAGAACTGGGGTGTAGGCCGGAGGTACGGCGAGAGGGATAAGAGGATTCACTAGAGACAGAGTGGGGAGCAGAACAGGCAGATCTGCTGAAATACACTGCTGAGGGGAGCAGTGGGTGAGACAGGAGAAATCTGCTGAATCATGTGGACCAGCTCCCTGGCCAGTGGTGGAACTCATTCCATAGTGGCTGTGATGACTTGATAGTGCTTAGACTTTAATCCCTGTGCCACCATGGAGGCCCTCATTTTAGTATTTTTATCCATCAAAATATAATATCCATGTGAGGTTTCTCTAATAATCATCTTGTTCTTGTGAATAGACATGTGTAAGTGAAGTAAATTCCTTGCAATCTGTAATTGAACTGACATTCATTTATATCTTGGAATATATACAGGGATTTGTCTCCAAAGAGCAACTGAAGTAATTTTAAAGATGGAAAACATAAAAATGTTAATGTGAAGACCAGAAGGAAGAGGAGATTTAATTAAGGAGAGGGTTGATAAATTTTCCTGGTGATCACAACATCGAACTGACATCCTTAAATTTCCCTGTGAGAATGAAGAGAGAAAAGAAAGGAGGACACTTATGAAGTCACCAAGTCACCTTTGCTGTCACTCAAGGCAATGAGCTGTTACCTACAAGCTTAATTATGATCTCTGTTCATCATCTCGATACCTAATAACACACCAGATGCACTTTCCTGTCACTTGTGTGAGTGTTCCCTGCCAAATATGTAGCTGTCTTCCTTCAGCAGAGCAGACCAGCAATTCACCCCCAGCTAGCCTCCGGGCAAGTACCGACTCATTTCCTCCTCAAAATATCTTGTTCCCTGGAACAGTTTCCATCAGAACTTAGACTGCAAATTCGCAGACCTACTCAACACATTTTTGCTCAGAAGAAACAAAAAGAGAAGAAACCACTTGTGACTTTCCTTGTGATAAATGATGGAGATTTGTCAGTTAACAGAGCAATCTTGAAGGGAAAACAGTTGTTTTTAGCATGGAGGATTTCCAGAAGCTTCCCTAGCTTCAGAAATAGATGAAATTTCCGCATGCTGCACAGACACAGCAATGGGAACAATGAACTCAAAGGTTGGGGTGTAACTAACAATTCTTGCAAGTCTTTTCACTTATTTCTCAGAAGAGGAGCTCAAGTTGAGTAAAGAATTGTATTTTTGAAACACCAAGAAAGAACAAGGATTTATAAAAAATAAGTATTTTGGAGTGTTAAAAATGGAAAATTGTTAATTTTTATCATTTTTAAATTTTCCACTTTTCTCACTAATGAAGAGTACACGATCCAGTTTTCAAAAAGCCAAAGTCACTAAAGTCACTATCAAATACAAATTCCTTACCAAGTCACCCTTTAACTATATCCAGTGTTCACTGTTGAATTTTTGGTTTTCATGAGAAAATTTAGACCAGAATTTTGATAAAGCTTTTTCTTTTTTTGGTTTGGTTCAGTTAGGTAAGTATGCTTCTCATGCATAACTCAAACTTAAGGATTTGTCTTCATTACTCTACTGACATATATGGCCAGGTAATGCACAAATTTGTTTGCTTTTAGAGTAAAAGGTCTTTGTTCCCCAGCAATCAATCATCTCTCTCTCTCTTTCTCTCTCTCTCTCTCTCACACACACACACACACACACACACACACTCATACACACGGCTTGAAAACTGAGCTTCTCCCAGGCCCCTTTGCCATCTGTGCATGGAAGCAGTTGGTAACTTGATAGCTTTGCCATATAGACTAACCATCTGGTATACCCGGCCATGCAGTGTGACAGTCCAGGCAGCCGTCGTTAAGCTCTGAGATCCCACCAGGAAATCTGTTCAAACATGTCATTCAAGGCTTTATGTTTTCAGATATTTTAAAATTAAATTAAAAAAAAAAAACCTTGTTAAATTGGGAGAAATTTTCTCATCAAGCCTAAAATGATCCAAGTTAGATTCTGAAGATTTTATCAAGCTGCATATGATCTAACATTGGACTTTTCAGGAAAAATTGTGACATTAGTTGAAGGTGTGACTCATTAGACAAGGATTTTGAAATTTATATTCACCAGATGTGGAAACTGATGTTAGCATATTCATAAATTAATTATTTTTGGATACACAAATCATTTCAGTTCCTTATAATGAGCATAAAGTAATAGTCACTTTCAGCAAATTTGATCACAGAATGGAAATAAAGCTGCCTATGCTGCATTATTAAATGGAGCATTCATAATACATAGTCAACATCAGCAGAAGGTGCTGGGGAAAACTGGGAGGGTAACTTTCTAAAGAGTTCCATGGCAATAGTCATTTTTACAAATTATGGAAAGCACTATTAGATTCCTCATAAAAATATACCATGAGAATATGTAGTTGAAGTTGCAAATAACACAAAGACTCTCCCTTAAATGGTTAATTCATTATACAATATACTTTACAAAGGTACATTTTAATGTCTAGTATCTAATTCAGGATTATAGAAGTGTCACTGTGTTCCTTCAGCTTATCAAACTTAATACTCAAGAGTGGGTTTGACCTCCGGAAGAAAACAGATATGCTCCTCACACATGCAGGCATGGCAGGAGCGCTGGTGCAGCTGTGGCTCTCGGTGGGCAAGCAGACAGCCATGGCCAGTAGACAGAGCAGTGACCGGCGCTCTGAGGACGGACCAGCCACCATCCACCTGCAGCCCTTCCTCCAGTCCTCCCTTTTCTACTCTGAGTCCTGCCTTCTTTTCTCCTGCCTTCCTCAGCCAAGTTCCCTGACTTGCTCTTTGTCTCCTTAAACCTCCTCTCATCAAAAATTCCTTTGGAACCCTCTGGTCCATTGTAGGGGCTATAGGAAAACAGGTTTTTAGGCTGTTTTTTTGCCATCACCTTTCAGCACAGTTGACCTAGGAGATGAAATGTAGCCTTGAGATGGAGGCTGCACGTGGGGAGAGCAGTAAATGATAATGTAACCTTGATGATTAGTTCCCCTGTGTGAAACAGACTTCCATAAACTAGGCCTAAGCTTGGCCTTGTGCTGACTTTATTTATAAATCACATAAAAGGTAGTAAGGCTCCTGGGAGGCAAGGAAGGGCTTTCAAAGGCCTCTCTCAGCCACACGCCCCCGACTGGCCACTGATGGGACACAGGGCCACTGCAGCAGCCGCTGCTAGATGCTGCCGTTCCTACTGTTGCTACCTGTGTGTCTCCTACTGCCTCACAATGAAGAATTACTATCCACATGTATGTGCTCTTGACCTCTTTTCTCACCTGCCACTGTCAAGAACTGGGCTTGTAGCTGAATGAAGCCCAACACATGGCGATAAGCATGGAATGGCACAAAGACAAGTAGGAGGCTCAGCAACTATCTTGTCCAGTTGTCACCCAACAACTTTTAGATTCAGAGGTCCTATTTATACCTCATTATTAGCCTAAGTATTTCTTTTGATCAAGACCTACTCAGTAAATTATGTTGAGTTACCCTAGACACAGCCGATTTGGGGCTCAAATTCAAAGAACAAGATCAGAAACACATGAGTAGATTTTAATGTACAGGACAGTCTGGTTTATAGACATTGGCTTCCTGAAGACCTGGGTAGAAAAATATTGAGAAACCATGTTCCTGGGAGATGGGAATGATGACAGAAATGCAAATGTTTGTTCCCCCAAACTAAATGATCTTGGCATGAATTAGATGCAAAAGATTTCAGCTTCTCATCTAAGCATTTTCTAGAGATTTTGCGCCAGTGGTCTTTGCATGAACTTTCATAGGACAATGTCTGTTCCTGGTCACGCTCTGCTTTTTCACTGGCCTGTGAATATTTATCTCCTTCCAACCAGTGGGACCAGATTCTACTCAAGAGTCTGAGAAATGGGTTAGATATAACTCAAAATGAATGCTTGTTTTGGGGGAGTGCAGGCCTGTACAACCACATACTACTACTCTTCATAACTGCCTCCATTGCTAATCTGTAACGATGTGCCATCTTAAGGTGATTCAGACTCTACAAAGGACAGACTGTCCATTCTTTCTGCTTTGAGTAGGAACACACATAACATTAAGATTTTCCTGACTCAGAAACCAGATTCTTTGCTTCAGGTTTCATTTTATCATATTTAATAGCAATTGTGGAATTTTTTTATGGCTTCTCTTAAAACTGGAGGCCAAGGTGAATGTACTAAGTTTTATAAGTTATGGAAGTTATATAAATAGTACTTTGTGCTGCTCAGAACTTCCTCATCTCATAGACACTCAGGAAACCCCCAGTGTCACTAAGTGGAATCTTGAACTCTCATTTCTCCATCTCGGGTCGTTCTGTGGAAGCCAATTTTGATAACAGTTTCTTACTAGTGAGTTCTTATCACAAAACACCATACTGCAAACTGAAAAGCTAAGAAGCCTGCCAAGTTACCATTTGTTTCTCATCACTGTCTTAAATCTTAGAAGTTTAGATTTCAGAAGACTAAACAGCACTCCACTAGGAACGATAAAGCATTCTGCAAGCAAACCCATCACTAAGAAAGTAAGTGACCCACCTGTGCCAAATGACCCATGAGCCCTTCACTCTCACTCAATTTGCTGGAGGATCTCTCAGTTGCTACTCTGAAGAGTTGCCAGGAAAAAGAGTTTTTACCAAATCTACAGAGCTCTTAAAATATGGGAGTGATTTTCCTCCTACATGGAGCACATAGAAATGAGCTAATCAAAATCAGGCTCTTAAGTGATGGAAGAGGAACACAAACAAAATTAAATATAAAATTGTTTACACAATTGTTTGAGAAATAATTACTTATAGTGGTAGGGAAAACAAACATATTAAGTACAAAATGTAATTAAGTTCAGACACTTAACATTTTAGTGGTCCTACCTAGTAAACAAATAGGTTAGCCCATGTGTGAAAGGGTATGGATTGAACCGAGTATGTCCCATTTTCTATTTTTCTCTTATCCAAGTTAATTTTGGGCAAAATGTTGGGCCATTTTGTATGCTCCCCTTTGTAAAGAAGACCTCTGCACAATTTTCTATGTCCCTCTCTTTCTTTTCATTGAGAGACAGCAAGTTTCATATATACATTTTGCTTCTTTCTTTCTGCAAGTCAGTGTTTCCATAGGACGGTCTATCTTGAAAAAAAAAATGCTGCTTTTAAAAGAACTTTTAAAGAAAATTTTTATTTCATTATGAGGGAGTTGGCACAGACAGTTAAGTGTACTTTATTTGATGGGCTGACATGGTTTGCTTTCTTTCCTGGTACCCTGGGAAATGAACTATGTAAACACTCCAATGGGGTGAGCCTTTGGATGGTACAAAGACAAACATCTTTTTAAATAAACATCTCATTAGTCCTTAACTTTGTGGGAGAAGAACTGAACCGAAGACAGAGACATGGGTTCCATTTTCAACATAAGTATTAAAAAGTAATTATATAGTATATCCGCTAAAGTCTATCTAGTTTCATAGCCCTGTCATTATAAATGTGCAAAGAACAGTTTATTTTCTTAGAACTTAAATTTAAGACATGACTATTTACACGTTTTTTTTTTCTTTTGTCATTGCCTTTCCACTCATGACATATATGTCCCACAATAGTTTACATCAGGTTACTTTTTACTCTGAATTTGAGAATGTTGTTCTTTGCACCCATATGATTTTAATTTCATAGAAAATTTAATTATTTTATGTTTTTTACTAGTGAAGTTGAGAAGAAATAGGAGAGGCAGAAAACATCTTCTCAAACTGAATTTAAGCTCAGGTGGCATCTTGGAATTTATCAAGTCCCACTAGCACCAAGGTACCTAGATTTTTCTCGGGTATATTTGACTTGAAATCAAACACCTTTTGCAAGTGAATATTTACAAAGGTGAAAGATTCCATAAAATGTAAAGTCATACTGGATAGGGAAGGATTTTGAAACAAGGGATGTAATACCCTTTGACAGAACTTTCAGAACATTTGTAAATTGATCTCAATGTTTACAGGTTCAACGACATCTATATCTCAAAAGCTATGGTTTTAACTGTTACTGAGAAGAATATTAACAATAAAAATGTTATAAAATATCGCTATTCTCTAAACAATGTAACTTGTTTCAGATATATTTTGCACATGCATATTTTGCCTTGCAGCATTTTTATTCCACTGTTTCTTTTTTTTTTTTTTAAAGATTTATTTATTTATGCATACAAGAGCTGGGGTACAGGCCAGAGGTGTGGGGGCGGTGAGAGGATTCACCACAGAGAGCGGGGAGCAGAACAGGAAGATCAGCGGAAGTACACTGCTGAGGAGAGCAGCAGGCACAGCAGGAGAGGTCTGTTGCGCCATGTGGGTCCCCTCCCTGGCCAGGGATCGAACTGGTGCTGCAGTGGCTGCGGTTTGCTCCATAGTGCGTTGCTTAACCCACTGCGCCACCAGGGAGGCCCCTTATTCCACTGTTTCAATCCTAAAGGTATTTTGACATTTTGTTTATAAATGTGCATATATAGATAAAAATTAATTTCAACATTGGAATTCCACTAGAAAAGATTCATCAGACATAAATTGCTTACTGTAAACATTTTACATTGATGTTTTCATTGATGAATTAATTTATTTTCATATTCTTGTTTACACTTTATAGTTTTTACCTTCAGTGTCTTTTGCAGCCAAGTCTATCAAGTTTCTTTTCACATGGTAATTCACTGTATACTTTGTTATTTAAACTTGCTTTTAAATGTAAATTTGTGGTTTTAAATTTTTGTTATTACTCTTTCTATTTACTAATCATAGCACATCCTCTGACAGAATTGATGATTTTCATATTTCTCCAGGGAAAATCTACTATAGCACTATTTAATACAAACCACCAATTCCAATACAAACTTTTGAAAAAAAATAATGTTTTTCAGTGACATAAAATATCAGTATGTCTTAGATATATTATTTTCAGATTCATTAAATGAGTAATTTAATTTCCCACTGTTATATTTGCTTTGGATATAATGTAACTATTTACTATTGCAGAGCAAAAAGAGATTAAAAATGAAGGGGAAAAATACACTTAGAACCACATCATTATACACAAATGGGTATGTGTCACTTCCCCCATTCTCTCTGGTTTCAGCTAAGCAGGTAGGAGTTTTTTTCCTCTCCCACTGTCACTTCAACACAATTGTTCAGTTCAGATCCACTTACAGCATTTAGCTAAAATAGTCAACTACTTAAGAAATTACTTTTTTGCAAACTACTGGAACTATTGTATTTGGGGTCAATGGTCTAAAAGAATTTATTTCCCCCAACCCAGTGCCAGACACAAAGTTTCAACTGAAAAAGAAATGTTGGTAAGTAATAAGCAGATTTGGAGAGATGTAAGGGAAATAGAAACCAATGGTTTTCCACATTAAGAAGCATTTATAGCATGAGATCATTCTGGAAATACCACCTTACCTCAAAACTTTGCAAGTCTTTGAATAAGCATTTTACACTTCTTGATTACGATTTCCACTTTTTGTCAATTGGGACATCTGAAAAAGCCTGTTGACAAAAATAATCTATTTTTTTTTGTTTTGTTTCTTACTGAGTTGTAATTAACATACATTATATTAGCTTCAAGTACCTAACATTATGATTTCATATCTGTATACATTAAGAAACATGTAATGTGTATTATTTAAATAATTATAGTTGGATTATTTTAATACTCTCTTGTTTTATAGAACAAGTAAACTTAAAAGTCAAAAGAATATAAAATAAAAAATAACATTATCAACTAATTAGTGTAACTGAAATTTACATAATACTATCCCCAGAACCTAGGAAATAAATATTCACCAAAATAATCATGTACTGGGTGAAAAGGGAAGTCTTAATAAATGTCATATGACTGAAAGAATGCAGAACTTTTCTGATCATAAAATGAATTTAAAATAAATTAACAGAAAACTATGGTGAACATACAAAAATATTTCTAAGTTAAGAAATTCATTTCTGAATAGTCTATCAGGCCAAAAAGAAATATTAGGAAATGTTTTGAAGTAAATGATAATAAAAGCACAAGACCAGATTTGTGTGATGCTGCTAAAAACAATGCTTAAATCAGGGTATTTATAACTATATATTCGAAGACAATCTAAGCTTTGACTTCAGTTATAAAAACACTAAATTAAGTGCAAACAAATTAAAGGAGAAAAATAATACACATAAAGGTGATATAGGGCAGCAAGGGGCACTAACCTGGCCAAGGACAGCCCAAATAGTTTACTGGTCACCGGCTGAGTTCTTCACCTTTGCATACACAATTGTAAGACTACTCAGGTTCAGAGAACAACAATAATGGGTTTGTTATTTTACAAAGCAGAGAAAACAAAGCGTTACTGAGGTCACAAATGATTGCTTACCTCTCCCGAAGCCGAGTCCAGTGTTTTGAAGTCCTAAACACAAATGCTCCCAAGATGGCATCTTCCTGCCACTGTGGACCCAGAGCACGTGGCAGCCAGACCATAGGCCAGAATCCAAGTCATGAAGAAGGCAGGTGACACAACAGGCGATGCTCCTGAGATGCCCCAGTACAGCACTGGGCAAGGGACACTCAAACAGCAGCTGCAGCGGCTGAACCACCCAACAAACAGTCACACTCTCGCAGCTCAGAGAGTAGCCCGTTCCAGGTCTTCACCTTCCCCTCCAGGCTGTGACAGCAACAAAACCTGGAACAGTTCCAGTCACTCAGCTAGCTGCAAAGCCTCAGCTACTTGCAAAGCCTCCCAACTTCTCCTCTCTGAGGTTGGTTCCTGGAAGCCTCGCCACTGTTTTCAGAGGCCCCCAACAGGCTTCTGGAAGGTCCATATGGTGGGGGCAGAAGTCGCTGACCCTGGAATCCCTCAAGACCCCAAAACACTAAAATCCCAAAAGCTGAGTTCTGGGACGGCTTCCGCAGTCCCTTATATTTCTTATCAGAGTCTCCACCCCTGCCAACACTTTGCTCGCATTTTCCCTGGGGCTCTCCATCCTCACCCGTGCCACCTCCAGGGGCCGCCACCTGTAACAGTCTTTGGTTCAGTCACTAGTTACCAAAGTAGAAATCCGTGGAAGAGAAGATAAACACTCCACATCATCCAAGAGGCCAAGAGCAGGTTTTGGGGGTGATCAATAGCATCGTAACACCCTAAACTAGACGAAAGAAGGCGGCAAAACCAGCACCAGCACAGGTGGCTCCTGTTGTCGCAAAATAATAGCTAAGCCTCCCCTCCAAGGTCGCACAGAAACTGAAGCTCCGCCCACTTTCACGACACTGGCCGGAAAGCAAACCCACCTGGGGTCACCTTGCCCAGGGTTTACACATGAGGTGGCGAGCAGGGCTCTGGCACTTTCTACAGGTGCGTCTGTGACATAACCTTCTTGCTACTGCCCCTGAGAGTTCTTTGTGGGAATGGTGTCATTTGGTGGGTTATGTTTTGGGTCCGGGAACAATTTTCCCCCTAATTTATGCGCTTCTCGGCTCCACTTGGCCCAGTTCACCTGCTCGGGAAAGGTTTCATGCGACGCCCACTTTCCTGATGGAGGGAAACCTGCACCAAAAGTGAGAGAGGGGGGACCCCATGGGGAAAATGCAGTTTTAAATATATATAAAAAAATTATTTAATGTTATGTGGGGAAAAAACCGGACCACTCAGATGAAAAGCAACGATCCCTTTGAGGGGAAAACATGAGTTAAGTGGCTGAAACAGAAACAAGGCATATTTTAGTATGCCAGTGTCGCAAAAAGAAAATTCCAGGCCAATCTGGAAAAAAACTAATAGCACATAAGGGAGAACGAATTTTTCTGCCCCGGAAAACAGAGGGCCAAGGACGAGATACAGTCAGAGACGCAGGCGTAGGCTTCAGCCTTCCAAGCCAAGTCTTGGAACAGATCTGGGTTTTGAAACTATCATCACATCAGTGGTTTCCACTGTTCAAGGTTGTTGCATAAACTCCCTCCTCCGTGAATTCTTTCTCCTCAACTACGGGCAGTTTCTGGCTGCGCGCAAGAGCGAAGAACGTGGCCATTCTCCGCAGCCCCGCGGATTCCTCACGAGTCAGACTGCTCACTTTTTTAATGTTCTCTGCACGCTAAACCGCTGGAAGCGCTGGGAATTCTTACTTAAAATGTAGTGTGGTGGGGAGGGCCTATGGATTTGTTGTCAAATCAGAAAAAACAGCTAGGGAAAGGTCCTGCCTTATTCTTATCTGACACTCAAGCACCAGAGGAACCCAAGGGTGGCTGCCCTGGGGTGACGGGGTCAGTGTGAATGGAACATACTGCGGTGAGGCCAGTTACCCCTTAGGAGAGCTCAGTTAGCTTCCCAACAGGTCCACACAGGCCTGAGGACCTTGGAGGTTCCTCTCATGTCTAGTGGCACCTTGGAAGGCTGCAGTTTTGATTTCTGGTATATTCAGAAGGAATCACACTGTGGAGTGTTGACTCACTTTAACTAAGTACAGAAGTAACTGGTATACTTTTTATCTTTTTTTTTTTTTTATTGAGGTAACTGGTTTACAATACTGTATAAGATTTGTCACCACGAAGGCATCCATAGTCTTCCTGCCTACACCTTTGGGTCCCCTCTTCATCTTGATCTCACCCACTTTTCCCCTCCCTCCTCTAGCAGCCTCAATCCTGCTGTCATATTTTCTAGGCTTTGTTTTGACTTAGTTTTTTCAGTTCCTTTATCTTCTTTCTCTATATTCCATGAGTCCAGCTATCCAGTGTTTATCCTTCTCCTTCTGACACTTCACTTACCATAATTCCTTACAGTTCCACCCATGCTGTCACAAATCGCAAGAGTTCTTTTTTTTTTTTTAATGACTGAGTGGTATTCCATGGGGTGTGTGAGTGTGTGTGTGTGTACATCATATTTTCTTAACTCACCTGTCCTTGGACTTTTAGGTTATTTCCATAACCTGGCTATTGAAAATAGGGTTGCAATGAAGTTAGAAGTGAAGATATCCCTTTGGAATTTTTCAGGTAGATTCTAAGGAGTAGAATTCTAGGTCATTTGCTATCCTTATTTTAATATTTTGGGGACATTTCATTCTGTTTTCTATCCAGTCTGAACCAGAACATTCCTATCAACAGTGTACAAGTGCCCCTTTTTCTCTACACCCTCACTAACATTTGTTGTTGCTGTTTGTTTTTTGACATGGGACATTCTTATGGGAGTGAGGTGCTATCTTACTGTGTTTTTTTTTTTAAAGATTAATTTATTTATGCATACAAGCACCAGGGGACAGGCCAGAGCTGTGGGTGGGAGGGGGTGAGAGGATTCACCACAGAGAGCGGGGAGCAGAACAGGCAGATCAACAGAAGTACACTGATGAGGGGAGCAGCGGGCACAGCAGGAGAGGTCTGCCGCGCCATGTGGGTCCCTTCCCTGGGATCGAACTCGTGCTGCAGTGGCTGCAGTTTGCTTCATAGTGCGTTGCTTAACCCACTGCGCCACCAGGGAGGGCCCTTACTGTGGTTTTAATGTGAATTTCCTTTATGATAAATGACGATGAGCATTTTTATCATGTGACCTGGCATTCTGTTTTACAGGGTGTTGTTTTAGAAAACAATGCAGCTATAACTTGTAATTGCTGATTAATAAACTATCTTCTTTTAGGTGAATATACTCAGACAGTCAAATCATGCAGAGCATTATCTGAAAAATCCAGGAATCAGAACAAAGTAAGTTGCTTCTTCCCTTTCCTGCTAGAAAAGTAGCAGGGGCCACTTAGGATTTGCTGGCCATGGCAAGGATTTCCTAGTTAGTTCCAAGGGAGGACACACAGAGAAAATGACTTATGAACCCTTCTTTCCTAAAATGGGCAGAATGTTCTTTTGCTTTGATAGTCTTCTCTTCAATGTGTTAAAACTTTCCGTGAAGTTATGGTGAAGGTTTCCCTAGGGAATATGTATGTGAAACGTTTAAACCAGTGTCTAATGAATGATTATCTGATTCTTTTAAAATAATTTATTGAATACATATTCTCTGATCACTAGATCAGATGATTTAATAGTTTAACTCTGGTAGGGAGTTTTATTTCTGTACTTCCATATTCTTAAGCATAGAAAAATGCCTGACTAAATGCCTAACTTACTCAAAATGCCTGAGGTACAGCTGGTATTTTGAGTAAGTATATCATGTTTACACTGGTCATCCAAGCATTATTTCCTAAATGCCTGCTCTAAAGAGTTCTAATAGCACAAAGAGTTAATTAAGAATCCTAGTATGCTAAATTACTTCCCTCCCATCCACAGTAACTCAGTCTTTACTAGGAAGAATCTGAATGGGTACAGAAGGCTGTGAAAGCTCATAATTAACCTTCAGTTTTATGGAGGTTAAATTAATACTTTTTACAAAATATCTGGCGTGTGTATGATTCCCAGTGTATCCCTGGGTCAATTAGAGCAAGACTTTTTATTTCATTGTTTACTTGTCTGAAAACATAACCATCACTTAGATATATAGGTAACATTCACTATGGTTATTGATTTGTCAAATTTGTCTTTGTATATTTTGAGGTTATTTTATTACATCCAGTATAAGCTTAGAATAAGACATTCCTGGAGATGATCATATTACTTTCCTTATCTTCTTTAAGGCATTTGCCTTAAAAGTTACATGCTTTAATGTTGACATATACACTTTTTTTTTGTCCATCTTTTTTCATTCTTGTAGTTGCTAATTGTTATGTTCTGGATATTTTCCTTCTAAATGGTACACAGCTGTATTATTTATTTTAT
This sequence comes from Galemys pyrenaicus, assembly GCA_019455555.1. Taxonomy (NCBI): domain Eukaryota; kingdom Metazoa; phylum Chordata; class Mammalia; order Eulipotyphla; family Talpidae; genus Galemys; species Galemys pyrenaicus. The sequence continues at coordinate 2,977,014 of JAGFMF010011792.1, read as the reverse complement.
TGAAGTAATATTGGCTTATAGAGATTTCAGATATAAAGACCTTTAAATTGACATCTATATATACTACCTTATATTCATCAACAGAATTCCAGTTTCCATCTGTTCCCACAATATTGTAGTAACCCCTTTTACTCAATATCTCGACCCCTCTTCCTCCTCCCCTTTGGTAACTACTACTTTTGATCTTATAGTCAAGAAGTCCCTTTGTAAATATAAACCACATGATAGTGCTGTTTTTATAAAGAATCATGTAATCTCAGTATCAAAGTATGATTTTCATCTATGGCCTGATCCCTGCAGGTCCCCAAGAATACTTGGTGGTCATGGATATCTCAGTCCATCTGGGCTGCTGTAACAAATATCATAGGGTGAGGGGCTTCAGCAACATTTTTTTGTCACAGGTCTAGAGCTTGGGAAGTTCAAGATCCAGGTGCTCGTAGTTAGTGTCTGGCGAGCTCCCTCTTCCTGGTTCATAGAGGGACATGTCAGTGAGTCCTCACGTGGGAACAGCGCTCTCCAGTGTTTCTTATATAAGACACCAGTCTTATTTGTGGGTGCTTTAGCCTCATGATCACCTCCCAAAGTCTCAATCACTTAAACCATCACATCTGGGGTTAACATTTCAACCTGTGGTTAGTCCTGGTGGTTCAAGGTTTAAAATCTCAGTGCCATCACCAGTCACAGTGACAGGAGCTCGATCCCTGGCCAGGGAGGGGACCCACATAGCACAGCAGATCTCTCCTGACTCACCTGCTGCTCCCCTCAGCAGTGTGTGTCAGTCAGTCTGCCTGTTCTGCTCCCCACTCTGTCTCTGGTGAATCATATCACACACCCCACCCCCATATCTCTAGTCTGTACCCAGTTATTATGCATAAATAAAATATTTTAAAAAAAGAAACAATCGATTAAAAACATTTTTTAAAAGATTTTAATTCATAAATGTGAGGTGGGAAGGTCGTAACAGTGGGGTATATGAAATCAAAAATCTTTTTAATTATATTTTTCCAGCATTGAAATGGTAATTAACATATACCATTGTATAATTTTACAGTATATAATGTGATCATATTTGGTATACATATATATATTTCAAAATAGCTACTACATTAAAATGAGTTATGCATCCTGTACTTCACATAATTACCATTTTGTTGCTATGTTAAAAACATTTAAAATGTACTCTCTTAGCAACTTTGAGCTATGCAAAACAGTATCATTAACTGTCATCACCATGCCAAGGATTAGATCTCCAGAACCTAGTCACCTAGTAACTGGAAGTTCATAACATTTAGCATCTCATTTCCCCTAACTTCAAACCCTTGTAAACACCATTCCATTCTGTTTCTAGAGTGACTTTTACAGATTGTGCGTAAAAGTGATATAGTACTTGTCATTTGCTATTTGACTATTTCACTGAATATAATGCCCTCAAGTTTCATCCACGTTGTTGCAAACAGCAGGATTTCCATGTCTTGATGCTTGTAAATTTTGTAAACATTGAAATGTGATATTTCTAAGAGACAATGATTTTATTTACTTCAAATAAATACCTGAAAGTGGCATTGCTGGGTCATAAGTTAGTGTTATTTGTAATTTTTTGAACTGCCTCCATAGTGGAGTGATCCATAGTGGCTGTACCAGTTTCTGTTCCCATTGGCAGTATGCAGGGGTTATCTTTTCTCTGCATCCTCACTGAATTTGTTGCCTTCTGTCTTTTTGATAGATGACTGATCTATCTTTTTTTTTTTGTCTTTCTGACACATGTAGGGGGGTATCTCATTGTAGATTTGATGTGCATTTCCTTGATGATTGGTGATGTTGAATGCTTTTTCTTGTGCTTATTATGCCATTTGTATGTCTACTTGAGGAAAATGTCAGTCTAAGTTCTCTGCTCACTTTTTAATGAAGTTGTTTGTCACTGTTGATTTATATGAGATGAGTTCCTTATATATTTTGGTTAACAACCCATTAATGCATATATGGTTTGCAGATATTTTCTCTCATTCTGTATGGTAACTTTTGATTTTATTGATGTTTCTTTTGTTATGTAGAAACTGTTTAGTTTGATGTAGTCTCACGTGTTGATTTTTACTTCTGTTGTCAAGACCAGTATGAAGGGCTTTTCCCTATGCTTTCTCCTAGGAGTTTTAGTTTTAGGTCCTATGCTTACCATTTATGTATGTATGTATGTATGTATGTATGTATTTATGCATGCATGCATGCATGCATACAAGAGCTGGGGTACAGGCCAGAATCGCAGGAGGTGCAAGGATTCACTGGAGACAGAGTGGGGAGCAGAACAGGTAAATCAACTGAAATACACTGCTGAGGAGAGCAGCGGGCAAGGCAGGAGAGGTCTGCTGCGCCCTGTGGGTTCCCTCCTTGGCCAGGGATCGAACTCACGCTGCTGTGCAGCAGATGCTTCGTAGTGCGGCGCTCAACCCGCTGCGTCACTGGGGAGGCCCAAGGTCCTATGATTAAGTCCTTAATTCACTTTACATGAAGTGACACAAGGTAGGGGTGAAATTTCATTCCATTGCATGCAAATTATGACAATTTGCCCAGTGCCATTTATTGAAGAGACTGCCCTTCCCTTGAGTATTCTTGGTTGTATTTTCAAATATTCCTTGATCATATATACTTAGACTTATTTCTGGACTCTTGATTCTGTTCCATTATTTTTGTGTTTTGGTTTTTTTTTATTCCAGTACCATATTGCAAAACTTTTAAAAAACACAGTACTAAGATGTTGATTCCCTTTGTCACCCTTGTTCTTTCATGAATATGTTCTAACATTTTCCAGAGGTTATTTAGTATATGATATTACAAGAGATTGAAGATAGAAGCAGATACATAAATCCAGTCAAATAATCAATCTAGACATTAGGAGAATTGAAAATAACAAGAACAATACCGCTCTTCTCAATGCATATTTGTCATTTTGAAAAATTCAGGTACTCTCACAAAATTTATATTTCATGTGATAGGTTGTTATGATTTTAAATAAGTTAATATTTCAAATATTTCTCAGTTATTAAATTACAGAAAATATTGATATGCGGTCTTTAGTATCTTTTAGAGATTAAAAGGGGTTCAGAAACAAAAAATTAGAAATCTTTTAAATTTTTTAAATGTTCCCTTACTAATTTTAGACTTTAATATTTTGGTATGTTTATACTTCATTTAATAATTTGAAGACCTAAGAATACATTGATGACATTGAGTTAATTTTATATTAACATTGTTGTAATGATTGGTGAAATGGAATCCTAAGTTACTGTCAAATTCTCTTAGCATTTGAAGGCATTATTTCATTATCTTCTGACTTCATTTATAGTATTGAGATATAGTTGTGTTGGCTGAAATTCCTGGAGGTTTAATCTTGCAGTTTTAATCTATGTTGATTCTAACTGATGGAGTAAATGTTTTCTTATATGTTTTGTAGGTTAAATTGTGAGTTTACATTAATTGGGACATAATACCTTTATGGCTCAGAATAAGAGAATAGGTTCCTCTGAAGATATTTTATGTGTGCTTTCTTCAGGTACTTCAGAATGACCAATAGCCTGAGATCACATTTTAAAAATTTTGGTAAACATTACATAACAAAATGCCGATCATTTAAACCATTTGTTAACAACGTATACAGTAACTCAGTGGCAGTAAATACATTCATAGCATTGTATAACTATCACATATTTCTGTATAGCATTGTATAACATATCACATAATTCTTCATATCTAACATGAATTTTGGACCTAGTAAATAACAATTCTCCATTCCTCAGTCCCATCAGAGGTGTCTACCAACCTCTGTTCTAGTTTCTGTCTCTCCATATATGTGTATTCTTCATACTTTCTTTAAGGGGAATCATACAATATGTATTTTTCTTTTAACATTATGTTTGTTTATTTCATGTAATATTATGTTTTCAAGGTCTATACATGTTGTAGCATATATAAAAATTTCATTCCTTCTTATGCTTAATATTCCACTACATGTATATGGCACATTTTGTTTATCCATTCCTCTGTGGGTGGACACAGGTTGTTTCTACTTTTCAGATGTTTTGAATAATTCTGCTTTACACTATGATGTACAAATATCTATTTATTTTCCTGTTTTCACTTTTGGATAAGTACTTATAACTTCATTGCTATGTTATATGGTAGCTCTATGTTTAAGTTTTTGAGGGGTCACCAGACTATTTTTCACATCAGTTGTACTATGCTTCTTTCTCAATACAACACACAAAATTTCCAATTTCTCCGTTCTTGCACTTTCACTTGTCATTTTATTGATTGTAGTTATCCTGGTAGATGTAAAGTATGGCCCACTAGTATGTTAATTTATTGGCTTGAGGTTTCTTGGACCTCACAGATAATTCATACTCAGAACCCAAACTTAAGTGAAGGCTGATCCATGTTAACAAATCCCCAGGGGATAAGAATATTTTCCCATAGAGCATATATACGTATTCTCACAAGCTTCCTATCTGCTTATTCAAGTGAGCAGATTTTTCTCAGCCACCATTCATTCCACAAAGGTATAGAACGCCAAGCATCCCAGATATGGAGTTTGATTTTATATCCACCTCATCAACAGATCTTTTATTTGTCACCAATAAAACTCAAACTACTCCCTCCTTTTCCTTCATTACCCCCTTACCCAGGGCTCCAACAAAATCAGTTCATTGATTTCCTCCTAGTCTCCTACCTGCAACTTCGATCCAACAACCTTCATCCTACATGCCCCCACTCTTTGTGACCCAGGAAGGTTTTCTTTGTTGCAATATCAGCTATGCTTTTATTTTTACTTTCTTTTCTTTTACATTTGGTACTTCCATGGAGTAAGATTCAGGTTATATAATACATCAATTATCAAATTATCTTCCAAAATATTGTGTTTAATAATATTTTAAATATTAAAATCAATGTGTAAAGATCAAACTAACAAAGTACTATATTAAATTAGATTGCATAGCTTTCTTAATTGGAAGACTCATGCAATGTACATGCTGAATCTCTTAAAAAGCATTTGGACAACTTATTCCCTTGGTGGTACTAAATATGGGAGCCTTAATATTTCAAAATAAATATTTTTTGTACCCAGATATTTGGTCAAAAGTATTGTGTTAAATTAGACTAAATGACTTTTAAAAGAAAACTAAACTTTTATTTCTTTTCACTTTTACTGTTTCCATAATCTCTGGAACATATTACTATATACCAATAATTACAATAAAATTAAAAATTATAATGCATATACAGTATTATGTAGTATTTTGGGGGTATGTCAAAGGAAATAGAGATCTCAGTAAAGAAAGGAAAACTCACAGTTAAGAAATAAGTTTCCCAATGTGACAGAGTCATGTTTGTCCCATAGTGATTGTACCAAAATAACTTATCTGAAAACTCTGGACAATTTAAATTAATGGAAAAATTAAAGAGAACATTAAAGTCTCATTACACTAGATTATGATTTATGAATTAGGTTTAATAGCCTTGATATTCTCTCATCTGCTGAGAAATTTAGCTTTAGAGGTTTAACATTAATTTTCAGAATATATTAAATTGATTTTTTATTAACTAAGTTTTTCTTACATCATTATAGTCCCCATTGTTCTCCCACCACTGTATCACATGTGAACCATCACCAAATTCCCTTATGTTTATCCCTCCACTGTTTTTCAGTTCTTCACGAACAAAACTTACTAAAAGAATTTCCATTTCTGTGGGAAAATCCCTAAAGTTTCATATGACTGAAATATAAAAACAAAGAGATCATTAAGATATATACAATTATCAAAGAAATGGCAATGACTTCATAAGAAATTACACAGTTCAAGATCTATTAAAAGACTGGTATTTCAGTTTGCAGATAGGGTAATACCTATAGTCCTCTGTTGATCATTCCTCTACTTACAACTCTGTCATAATGTGGATAAAACTGAAAATTTTTTAAGTCACAGATATTTCAATATAAAAATCCCCAAAGTACATAATTAAGCCATAAATTAAATGGCTACAGTCATAGAGCAATTGTTTATTCGTTTCAATTTATACTGTTGAAGATTTTCAGTGATAAGTAAATAGACTGATAAATTGGCCACCAATTCTTATAAAATATTTCATTCTCCTCTGTATATGTCCATTTATGTATGTATATATATGTATATATATATAAACAACTCCCTCTTAAGAATTTCAAATCTAAGACTAGATGAATGTCAAACATAGTGCTATATGATTGACTTATTTTCCCTAAAGCAAATGACATTTTCTCTCATTTTTCTCCATGTCTATCCATCTCTGCTCTTCTTTCATCCTCTTCATTTCTGCACTGTTTAAACATTAATAAATTCCATTCTCATAAATGAGTAAAATTCAGAATAAAATGACTTTATGAGAAATCTTATTTCATGGTAATTTCAACCAGGCAATAGAAAGAATCACTGCCTTGTTCTGAGATAACCCCATATTTGTAAACATGACTGCCATTGGTCATACTTTGTGTAGAAGGGAAATAGTATTCATACTGAGTATCACAATTGTGCTTCATGTTTTTGCTTTAAATCTTAAAATGGTCATTTTTGACCCTTCCTTAGGGCCATCTGAGAAACAAATGAAATCATGGGACCAGGGTGCTCAGCTCAGAACCTGGGCCATATAATAGGTGGTGAAAACAAAAACTGCTTCTTGCTTTTCTTTGCTTTGTAACTGATAACTGTTTCAATTCTATAAAATTTGGGGGAAATCTATTTCTTTAAAAATAAAGAAAAGTAGCATAAGAATTAGCTAGTTCAAGAGTTGTGAAAGTAGAACATTGCATCTAGGAACAAGGAGCGAGAAGGGTGGAGTGTTGTAGGATGGAGGGGCAGTGTGACTAGTAACCCCTGTGAACAACCTGCAACTTAAGGCTCTTATTGGGGAGACTTATCAATTTCCCTTACTTTCAGTGATACTTCTGTATGATGAGAGTATAGGGTATTCAAAGACTGAGCTTGCCACAGGTAAATGGAGGGGAGGGGCGGGGGGAGATAATTACCTGTAACTTTAAGTACATTTATTAAATAAACAAAAATTGGAGTGACAGATGAAATGGTCAAATGGACTTCATAAAGGCAGGAAGGATAAAAGAATAGGTTTGCATAAAAGACATGCCAAGAAGAAACATGTAAGGGAATTGGAACATGTGCAAAGAAGCTTTTAGGACTGACATTACTCTACTTCAAGACTTACTATAGAGCTACAGTTTTTAAGACAGTATCATATTGGCAAAAGAATAGACAAACAGAAAGAATAGGTCAATGGGAGAGAATGAAAAGCCCAGAAATAGACTTACATAAATACAGTCAATTGATCTTTGACAAAGGAGCAAAGGCAATACAATGGAGCAAGGATAGACTATTCTTTCAAGAAATGGTGCCAGCCCAACTGGATATAAACATGCAAAAGTAAGGGAAAAAACAATCTAGACAGATATCCCACCCTCCACAAAAGTTAACTCAAATAGATCATAGATCTATTTGTAGAAGCAAATCTATACAATTTCTGGAAAATGATAAAGGAGAAAATCTAGGTGACAAATAGGGTGATGACATTTTAAATTCACCAAAGGCATTACTCATGAAAGGAATAATTATGAACTGGACTTCATTGTAAGTGAAATTTCCTTTTCTGCAACAGACAATGTCAAAAGAATGAGAAGACATGTTGCAGAGATAATATTTGTGGCACATCTGAGAAAGGACTGTCCAAAATTTACAAATAGTTCTTGCATCTCAACTTTAAGAAAATGAATAATTCAATGAAAAGTAAACCAAAGGTCTTCACCCTCACCAAAGAAGACCTACCAAATGGCTAGTAAGCACATATAAAGGTGCTCTTATTAAATTTCATAAGAAAATTGTAAACTGAAAGCAGCAAGATAATAGTACACACCTATTGGAATGGTCAAAATTCAAAAAACATGGTATCACCTCACCTCTGTGAGAATAGATACTACCCAAAAGACAAGAAACAACAAATGTTTGGAGAAAAGTGAAAACTTGTATTCTGTTGATGGGATTGTAAATCAGTACAACCACTATCAAAAGCAGTATGGATATTCCTCAAAATATTAAAAATAAAAATTCCACAATCCAAAAAAAAAAATCTAAAACAGTGACAACTGCAAATGCTGGAAAGGACGTACAGCAAAAGGAACTCAGACTTTGTTGGTGGGAATACGAAATGTTATGGCCACTTAAGAAGACAGTCTGACTGTTTCTTACACAACTAAACTTACACTTACCAAACAATCCAGCGATCACACTCCTTGGTATTTGCCCCAATGAGATGAAATCTATGTCCACACAAAAAACCTGGACATGAAAGATTATTGCAACTTATTCATATTACCAAAACTAGGAAGCAACTTTGGTGGGCGAATGAATAAACGGTGCTAAAATAAAATGAGTTCTCACTCCATAAAAAGACATGGAAAAACCTTGAATACATATTACTAAATAAAATAAGTCAAACTGAAAAAGCTACATAATGTATGATTCCAACTAAATGTCTCTCTGTAAAGTGAAAAACAATGGAGACAATAAAAATGACAAGAGGGAAGCAACAGAGAATTTTTAGTAAGTGAAAGTATTCTGTCATGCCGTATTGGTGGATACCTGTCATTAGATGTTTGTTTGTCTAAAACCATAGAATGTGGGGCCTCCCTGATGGCACAAGGGGTTAAGCATTACACTATGAAGCATCTTCAACCACTGCAGCATGACTTGGATCCCCAGCCAGGAAGCGGGGGGACCTACATGGCATGGCAGACCTCGCCTATCTTGTTTGCTGCTTCCCTCAGCAGTGTATTTCAGTCTAGCTGCCTGTTTTGCTCCCCACTCTGTCTCTGGTGAATCCTCTCACCCCCCCACACCTCTGGCCTGTACCCCAGTTCTTTCATGCATGCATAAATAAAATCTTTTTTTAAAAAACCCATAAAATGTGTGAACCTTAAAGTGAACTATGGATTCTGGGTGATAATGATGTCTCTATGTAGGTCATGGGTTGTAATAAGTATACTCTGCTAGGGAATGTTAGTAATGAGGGAGACTATGTTTGAGGACAAAATATATGGGACATTCCTATACCTTCCTCATAAACTTTAGAACCTGCTGTAATAAAAATAATTTTGTTTTAAAAATGAGCAAACTGAAGCTTGCATGCACACATACACACACACACACACGTCACCATTGCTATTTCCAGGTGTCAGGACATGGTTATTCAGCTTTCTCAAACTCCCCAACTCATATGATTCTTGTTGCTGTTGTTTTTTTCCCCTCAAAGAATGGTAAGTTTGACTCAGGTGTTCAGTTTCAAGGGTTCATTTTTGAGAATGGACATGTGTAGGTAACTTCTTTAAGTTTCCATTCGTAAACTGCAAACTCAAAGTTAGAGGCCTTGTGTGCTCATTTTTTAATCCTTTGATCCCTGCACAAGGTCTAGCTAAGAGGTATTAGTAAATTAATTGGATAAAAAAAATTAAGAGCTATAGAATGTCTTCTTTAATGTTGTGGTTGTCTATTTTACTTTTTTTAAAAATATAAACTAGCTTAAGACAGAAATTTAGTTGTTTACATTTAATGGAAAACAAAATGTTGTGCTGGATAATTCATTCTTGATTATTAAAGATCCACTATTGAACTTTCAGTTTTTAATCTTAGAATGATTCATGAGAATGAAATCATGACTGAATTTTATCACTGCAAGGATGTATAATTGGTCCACTTAGTCATTTCATAGATGAGGCAGATGAAGCCCTACAATGGTTAATGGCAAGCCTATACTCATAAACTAATAACATAATACTTAGAAGGCTTTGACCTGAAATTTCTTTCTCCATACTCAAAGAAGAAAATTTAGACCTGTTGTCTCTAAAATTGTACTGTCTGGTGGTAGTTTAAGTCAAAAAATAAAAGTAATTCATTTTCACTGTGAGACAAGCAGTGTAGTTCTGTTTTAGAGAGAAGGGGAAAAAGGCATGAAAGAAATAAATGTGTATGCATTACATCTATTTAATATCAGCAAATGGTTTCAGTAGAGTCGCTGCTACTTTCTGGAGCTAGGTAATGCACATTATATTTTTAATGTCCATTTTTGTAAAACTTGGACAATAATCCACCTTCACAATCATTTTCCACCTACAATCAAGGAATTGATAATCTACCTAAACCCTTAATTTCATTTTTGTTGTTACTCTATTGCTTTAATTGCATCATAATCAGTTTGAAGGGATCCAATCTGTGGCTCTGCCTTCAACTATCTTCAGAAAGAAAAGTTAAATATACAAACAAATACATGAACTTAGCTTCTTATAACATGTGGGAACTTTCTACAAGAAAAATCAAATTACATTCACAAAACAGAGAAAAGGTCAAACTTACTCAGACTTTTTCCACTTATTCTTCCATCCGTGACAAATTTTGGTATTTGACACTTAGAAAATCATATTAGCATCTTATATTTCAGAGGAAGTTAAGGAAGCTCAAAATTTCATAATCAAAATCTTTATTCTTATATAATTGAAACAATGTTTCTTCAAGTTAGAATTTTATACCAAGTGACTTTTTTTGTGGAAAAATAAACATAACAGACTTAGAGTATCAGAGCAAAAGACTATATGAAAAACACTGAGAGCTTTTCTACCTTAAATATAACTTAAATTTCATCCAATTTTTTGGGAAAATTCTCAAATGAGCATGGTATTACCTGGAAACAATCATAAGAAAGGCCAGTGACCTCACTCCTGTACCCTACGGCATGTGAGGGGACACAGACAATGTTCCCAAGGAGGTAAATGGAAGATGAGGAAGGAGAGAGAATATCTGATGGTATGGTTGAGGGCAAAAGGAGGTTTGACCATAGAAAATGAATTCCCTAAGTAGAGAGTATAGGGGAGAGCAGGGACAAGCAGATGGCTTTTCTTATGTGGGTCCTGGCAACCAGAGTTCTGACTTACAGAAGAGATGGTACGTAGTCTGACAGCCTGAACACAGGCACATGAAAGTTGGCTTTAGGGGAAAATTTTCTCTATCCATGATGTGAAAGACCCATCTCATCATGAAGAAAACACTCAGTTTTTCAGAGAATTACCTGAGGGTTAAAGGTTTCTCTACACAGCAGCTGTGACTCCAGTAACCATTAGAAGCTGCTTTCTGGAAAGAAGCTAATATGCTCTTTCTACCAATCTTAGCATAGAAGTAGAGACATACCTGTTCAGTTGTTGAGAACATCAAGAGACGCTTTACCTTCAAGCTCTTCAGCAGTTCCTTCATAAAAGCTTAGACAGATCCAGTAGGTTAACTAAAAAGGGACTTGTTGAGGCTGTGAGTCGGGTAATGGCTGAAACCGGAGGCTGCAGAGGAGTATGACTTACTGAAATTTCAGATAAGAGGCAGGGTTCATGGAGCTATTGTTCATTGTCTAAATGGAAGAACTTGAGTCAGATGTAACACATGGCATAGAATTATTGGAAGACAGCTGACTAGTTGCGCTAAAGCAATAGCATCATAAACAAAAAAGACTGGACAGGTTTGGACACAAGACTAAGATTTTCAGAGTGATTGTGTTAAACAAGATGCAGAAAATCTTCCACCAGAGAAAATCAATCATATAATCCAGCAATTCTACTCCTAGGAATCTACCTGAAGAATGCAAAAACACTAATTCAAAGTGCTTTATGCACTTCTATGTTTGTTGCAGTACTTTTTTCAATAATCATGTTATAGAAACAACCTAAGTGTCCAAAGACAGATGAGTAGATTAAGAAGATGTGGTACATATACACAAGCTATATACTAAGCTATCAAAAAGATGAAATTTGCTATTTGCTACAATTTGGATGGAGTTGGAGATTATGCTAAGTGAAATAACCAAGAGGGAGAAAGACAAATTTCAGATAGTTTCATTCATACATGGAATATAGAAAAACAAAATAAATGATGGTTAGACACAAACCAAACCAGAAACAAACCCTAGGAATATTACTGTAAAATCGAGGCTACTGGAGGGGGTAGGAGGACAGATAGTGTTAAAAGGGGAAGGGACCCAGTGGACAATGATGGAGAACTCTGAATGCTCTGATGGTTGGCTTGATATGATAACATACATCTGAAGAGATGTGATGCTACACCTCTGAACCACATAAAATATTGTAAACCAATGCTACTTCAATAAAAAATATAAAATTAATGTGATGTTTGAATTCCTCCACTTCCATACTCCCCCACCGACACAACAATGTCAGGAGAATAAATAATTGCAGAGAAAAATTGTAAAAGGTATACTGTGTTTCATCTTAACTTGAGTTTGATCAATTTTCTATAGTCATCTTAATTTTAGTTACTCATTTCTGACCATAAGTCAAAGAAGATTAAAATGTCACTGTAATACTGCTTAGTGATTTATTTGGTAAACTAGAGTCACAAAGAGCTTGAGTCATTTGGGTTGATGATGTTATTTTGTTTTCTTTTGCTTCTATTTCTTCTTTTGTTTGGGAGCCATCTCATATTTTTCTGGAGAATGCTCTTTGAATTATAATAATTTAAAGTGATGATTAAGTCAAGGAATACTGAGCCAGGCTGTCTGGAATCTAAACCCAACTTTACCACTTACCAGACACATGATTAGCCTCTGTTTCTTCATCTATGAAATGGGAATGATAAAAATTCTATTTACTTCAAAGGGCTGTTGTGAAGTTGAGTGAACACACATAAATCGCATACAGTGGTGTCTGCCATATAGTAAGTGTTTGTAATGCTGTTTATCGCACTTTTTTCCCTGTACTTCCAGCTCTTATCCACCAGTGATAGAAAAACCTTATCTTGGATATCATTAATCTCAGTTGTTTATAACTGAACATTATTTTCATTAATAACATTGCTTTCATCTCTTATATCTACTGTTCTTGGGAAAAATCAATAATTTTATCTTTTGGATGGGACAGACAAATTTGATGAGCAGCAAACATTAAATAAAATACTTAACCCACTATTTATAAATCAAACTAATCTTGTCTCAAAATAGTGAGAAAAGCAGATAACTTGTTATACATTTTCAGGATTCACTTTTGTAGGACAATAATTTGGGAGTTATTTTATTCAAACAGCACAAATTAGGTCTAGTGAAATAAAAACAAAAAATTACAAAATTGGATTAAACCATACATTTACAATAGCCATCTAGTCTAATTTGCAAAAGAAAAAAAGTTTTAAATATAGTCTCTGCAAAAATTAAGTAACAAAACTTTCTCAAACATGAATTGGTTAATCTCAAATCTTATTTCTTAACATTGGAAAAGCTATTTGAATGATGTCTTCCCACTTCATTTATTTTGTTTTCATTTGTAAAGCCAAAAGCCCTTAGGTTTTAACATGGTTCTCTTGTTAGAATTATGCAAATTTAAAATGTTCATATTAAATTGAACTGGAAACAGAATTCACAGGATAGCCTTGAGAACATAAACTTATCTTTTACCAAGTAAGGTCTAAGGGACACATTAAGCAATTCTCAGTCCAGGTACCATTTTAAAAATACTTTGGCACAACAGTTGGAAAAATTGAGAGCTCAGAAGTGACTATGTCACATACAGTGCCAGTAAGCTTTTATTTTGTCTAAGTGCATAGATGATAATCAAATGGATTGTTTTAATAAGAATTCCATAAACGAAAGCCAAAATAGGTTACAAGATTTTCTGAAACTTTACTAGCTTTTAAAATGTTCTGCAAGGGGATTCTGGAATGTCTTGCCCATCCATTATTCAGCAGTGAAGAACACTTAAGGGTGTGATGCCCCCCAGTTCTCTTGATTTTCTCTCTTTTAAAGGAACATAAAGAAAGGACGCTCATCAGAAATTGGAATACCCACAGTGAGTATAGTCTTACTGTATGTCAGTTTCTAGGCATGGTAAAGACAAATTTTTCTCATTGAAAGTAATAATCAGTTAGGAGGGCAATTTGCAAAGTGCTTAAAAGCAGTATGCCCAGGGTATATACCAGCATATTGTGCCTAAATACTAAATAATCTTGACTAGACAAGCATATTAGAATCACTAGTCACCGACATACTTAATAATGATTTAAAAAATCCAATGTGCTTGCTGTCCTGAAAATATTCTGCTTGCATAAGAACAATTAATGCTTAAAATGAGGCAGAATATACATGAACTTAATTATATATATTCTAATTTTACACCCTTACATTGTCATGCTAAGTATTCTTATAAGGGGTTGGACAAGTCTTCACCCATCATTTACTGAAGTCAAGAAGAAAACTTCTGATTTAGAAGAGCAGGTTTAACAATACCTAATTTCGCTGTCTCAAAAATCTCAGTACTACTCAGGGTATGTAATATATATGTGTATGTTAGCATAATCCTTTCCAACTTCATCTATGTTGCTGCACATGGCAAGAGTTTATCTTTCCTGACAGCTGAGTCATAGTTCATTGTGTATAGTATATACCACAACTTCTTGATCCACTCATCCGTTTTGGGGCACGTAAGATTGTCTCCATAGCTTGACTATTGTAAATAGTGCTCCAATGAACATAGAAGTTCATCTATCCTTTTGAATTGGTGTTTTTGCATTCTTCAGGTAGATTCTACCTAGTCGTGGAAAATGCTGGATTGTATGGCAGATCCATGTCTCATCTTTTGAGAGACCTCCACACTGCCTTCCTTTCTGATCCAGCTTGGCCATTTCTGCATATCTTCACAATCTTTCTTTCCCTATGATAAGCTTACTATTGCCTCTGCCTATGGACGCCCCGCCCCCCAGCCTGGACGACTAAACTCTAAGGTGTGAGTGACCACTGACTTGTGATAATCTAGAGGTTTGTCTATCTTTGGAATTTAGTGTAGAGTTATTTGATTCTACAAAAATCAATTTTAGTAATTGAAAGTACAAACACCAGTTTTTACTTTATTCTTTGATTTCTCAAAGCTACATTGGAATGCAAGGTCTTTGTAAATTTCGACAACTTAACCAGCAGTGTCAAAAGGTGTTTGACACACTTGGCTATTCACTTGCTTTTTCCTTGGTATCCCGGATGTCATAATATTATAATTCCCTCCCTCCTTATTCTTCCTTTTCCCTAATGTTGGTATTCCTTGGGGTTCTTTCCTCTGTCTATTCTTTTCTAAATCCTCCCATATGTTTGTGGTCCCACAATCCATTCTCTGCCTAAGCCTGAGGAACCACATAATAGCTCTAAGTCTATTTGAAACAGAGTAGCTTTTGAGATTAGAGACTTTGAAGAACAAAGAAGAAATGGCTCTAGTTTCTAAGGAAAAGAAAAGAGTAAGATTTTAGGGCAGTCATGTTTATTTAAGAAGAAAAAAGCCATACTAATTGACAGCCATATGTTTAAAAGTTTCAGTGTAATTTGTATTCTAAGGAAAAACTTACAAATTTTATATATACTCTTTCATCAGATGATTTACAAATATAAATTTACTTTCAAGAAGACAATCATAGTTTTATAATTGAAAAGGAAAGTCTTATAGTGGTTAAACTATAAGTGGTTAAAATCATATTCAAAAACTTTAATTGGTTCATGAAACTATATGTGATGTCAACACAATTTTGTTATTGCATTATAGTCTAATTTACCAATTTCTTAAGAAGAACAATTGTTATGAAAATAAAATAGCCCTTTTGTAAATTAGATCAGAAAATCTGTTGCTTATTAGAACTGTCATTCTGTTTAGAGTCTGGAAATACATAATAATAATTAATGATATGGAAAAATAAATTTTATAATTTCACTGTTATTTGTGGAGTTCAAGTCAGATTCTGCAATAAAGCTTCCCAGCCACCAAATCATTCAGTCTCTCATATAAAGTAGATCATCAAACATTCAAAAAATTTTAATTGTGTATAAATGCCTTATGTATATTAGAGATGAATTATTAAAATTATTAAAACAACATGTTCACCACAACAGCTTGTTGAGGTTATTTTTCACAAGTTTGCCCAGTGTAAGCATCTAAGCCAGGTTCCCTAGAATCTCAAATTCATAGTAATAGAGTAAAATCTAGGAAAATACTGTGTTTTTATGTAGACACAGCTTCCGTACAATAGATTCAGAAGTTCTAAATTTACCACTAGATTCAAAAGTTCTGGAACTCCTGCTCCATAGTAAGTTTGCTCTCAGCATGGCTAAAATTTATTCAACACTAGGCTTGATTTAGACTTGTTCTAATACAAGCCTTATACAATCTTTATGTATCATTTTTTTAAAAGTAATGAACATTTGTAATAACAAATGCACATCTTAAGTATATTTTAAAATATCCTGACAAAGGATTATATGTTATTTAGCTTAAGTTATAACCATTATCAAATCAATTAATTGATAATTTGCTTTCCAAAAATGGTAACCATCATCTCAGAAAGACCACACTTCAGACAGAGGCTTTATTTCAGCAATCTTTGTTTCAGATCAGCACTAGATATTTACTAATTAAAGTAATGAGTATTAGAAATAGGATTTTCCTTAGTGAAATGAATACCTGTCAGTTTAAACCCGGTAACAGTGGATTCTCATTGGTAACATTAGTAGTATTCAAGGTTTGTGGGCTTAGAGGACGCTGTCCTTGCATGAGAGGTGTAATGATCCAAGAGACCATATTACCTGCATCTTTGGGTATAGGACTTGAGACTTGGATCTTAATTGCTCTGGGATCCAGTAGAGAATTCTGTTTTCCTGATGCCAAATATGAAAACCACATCCTGCCTTTAGGATGTTGTTGCAGTTGTTTCAAGAAAATATTTTATTCAAGACAGTCTTGAAGCTGGGAAAAAAAACGACGCTGGAATGTTATCAAACTTTCAGAAGTGGTTACACACACAGTTTGGTTGACATTTTGATAATCTATTTGTTTAATGATTTTCTTTGAAATTTGCATCCATTATAATTTAGTAATAAGGTGGTGTGGGATATAGCTAAACTGAATCTCACTGAAAACTTCCTTGCCAGCAACCAGTATAGTTTAAAGGGAGTTTAATAGCTGAACCATCTTCTTTCTTTGCATCAATGTCTGTAAGTTCAGCGTCCACCCAGAGTTTCTGCAGTGGAAGATTCATTTCCTAAACTTCTGTGAGAGGCTAAGATTTAGTGCATGTGGGGAAACTCTACAACTGAACAGCTCTCGCAAAGGCGTAAAAACTTTCCATTAAGAAAGTGTGAGCACGCTGACTAGGAGATGGAGGGAATTCCACAGCTTTAATTTTGTGCATAAACTATGATTGCAAATGCCACAGATTTAGAAGAGAGCAGTGAGGGAGGGAGGGACAGCAACGAATCTCTGTATTTTAGGCTGATGGAACTCTTAAGTGTTCCAAGTTAAGGACCAAATACCTATCTAGAAATAGGTTGTTTTTTTTTTTTTAAACAAAATAGATAATCAGTGATTTTTAGAAAGTTTGATAATTCTTTAGAAGAAGCTGCATATTGATTCCTTCAGCAGTAAACGGATTTTTCCTTTGTGCATTCAAATTTCAGATATGTACATTATGTGCTCAATGACATGTGTTTTCAGAGCATTTTCTCATAGGAAGCCATCAACATAAAATCGATAGGAAGATACTGCTTCCTGTCACCATATCACATATCTTCCTCCAAGCTCCCCGTGTTACTACATCTTAGCAATTTCTCTCTCATTTCTGTTTCTACAGTGAACTTTGAACAATTGACATAAGATCTTTGACAGGAGTAAGAGATGAAAGAGGAGAAAAAAATAGCACTGTTTTTTAGTACCAAAACCAAAAAAAATCTGGTTAAGATATACTCTGGTATATCAAGTGCACAGCACTTAAAGCAATTCCAAAAAGAGATTTTCTTTCATTTTTTTTAAAAAAAGATTTATTTTTGTTTACTTATGCATACAAGAACTAGGGTGCAGGTCAGAGGTGTGTGAGGTAAGAGGACTCACCAGAGACAGAGTAGGGAGAACAGGTGGATCTACTGAAATACACTGCTGAATGGGTGGGACAGGAGAGGTCTGCTGCGCCATGTGGGTCAGCTCCCTGGTTGGGTTGAACTCATATCACAGTGGCTGCTGATAACTTGATGGTGCTTAGACTTTAACTCCTGCACCACCAAAGAAACCCCAAAAGAGATATTCAATACATGTTTTAGGTTGAAAGCAGAAATAAAAATAATTCTGATTAACTTATGCTAAAAAGGGAAGGATCCATTTCATCAAAGGTAAACTTCAAGAATAAAGCTCCCAAAAATGAAAAAGAAGAAATAAAAGACCTTAGCAGAAGGTGCATATAGACTCTATTTCAGTCATACTACTATAAATTTATCATTTTGAATTGCTTTCTATCTTTTTGGCTATCTACTTGAGATTCTTCTAGACTAAAGAATCATTTTGAAATTACTGAGCTCATAAGACCATTGCTGTCATATCAAGTGTAGGGTATGTTTTGTGCTGGACAAACAAAAACAATAGGTCCCTATATTAAAAGAGGAAAAACACAACATTCCTATACAATAAATTAACATGTATAAATTTTTTTAAAAGATTATTTATGCATAAAGAGCTGTGGTACTGGCCAGAGGTGCAGGAGGTGAGAGGTTTTACCAGAGACAGAGTGGAGAGCAGGACAGGCAGATCTACTGAAATACACTGCTGAGGGGAGCAGTGGGCAAGGCAGGAGAAGTCTGCTGCACCATGTGGGCCCCCTCCCTGGCCAGGGATCGAACTTGCCTTGCTGTGCCATGAATGCTTCACAGTGCGATGCTCAACCCACTGCACCACCAGGGAGGCCCCACATGTATATATTTTTTAAAGTGTGAATATATAACATATCATCTAGTCAACCATTAAAAATATTTGTTCAAGGAAAAAAAGTGTTTTATTGATATTTTCAGTCCCTGATTATAAGTCTCCTACAGTATTTGAAATTAAGCTGTACAGACAGTATTTGAAGTTAAGCTGTACAGACATCTGTCATTAACAATTCAAGGTAAAACTGATTCATATGTGCTATTGAAAGGAATAAATATGTCAATGTAAGAAGTTTTTGTGCAGATATTGCAGTGTCTCTTGGGAAAACTGCTGTGACGTTGATGGCAATTTCAAGATGACAAGTTTAATTCTGCAAATATTCATTGAGTATTTCCAGTCTCTGCAAGATGCTAGAGAGACACATGAATATGTAAACTCTACCCCTGGAGTTGAAAGAAAGGCAAAGGAACTTTGGTTAATTCTCTTGGGATTTTCTCCAGCATTAAGCTCTGAGGAAGCCCAAACTAGAGCAGATGGAAAGGACACATAGCCACACAGATGTTCCAGCCAGCAGTATAGCTCACAGCCACTAGAACAGAAGTGAAGATGTCTCCATATGATTCAGGCCGTCAGCCATCAAGTCACGCCCTTGCCACCGTGAAGCAGAGACAAGCCAACCCTGATGAGTCCCATCTGATTTTCCAAGCCACACAAACACAGAAATATGTAATTTCAGTTGTTACTGTTTTCAATCATTAAGTATTGGGGTGATTTGCTATTCAGGAACAGGGAGCTACCACACTTCTCCAAAATGGGGTGACTTTAAAAAACAACTATTTTGTGGGTTAAGAATTGAGGTCCACTTTGATTTGGTGGGTTCTTCTGTTCTTCAACAGAAGGATGGAGGCTACTTAGGGGTTGTCAGCTGGCTGGTGGGCAGCTTTGGAGAATCCAAGACCACCACTCTGGAAGCTCGGGCTGGAAGCACTAGTTGGAGCACATCTCCAGGATGGCAGACTCAGGCCAGACAGACTTCTGTGGCAGTTCAGAGCTTTCAGAGAGTGTCCTAGTGTTACAGGACAGGGAGTGGGGCATCCCAGAACCCCCAAACCTGCTCTAAATGGGTTCTGCCATCCACTGCTTTAAGACAAACACAAGGTTTTTAATGGAAAGGAATTTAATATAGTTAGGAAACAATATAGAAAAGACAAAGAATATAGTTTCTAAGTTAAGCATCTAAAGTTACCCATCTCTTTGAGGGTAAAGTTTAGCTAAATAGTATTGGCCTAAAGCAAGGCCCAAAAGCCTGACACAAGTTTAAAGGACTTTTCAGTGGAGACCCATAGGAAAGGGTCAGAAAGAGTTAGACAAATCTGGGAGGAAAAGAGCAAAATTAAAATTAAGATAAAAGCCGCTATTATTAAATTCCCCACGGGTCTCTCACCCATATCTATTCCAATCAGTCCAAGACTAAGAAGCAAGCACAGTTTCTTCACATGTCTTTCTGTTTCATGTGACTCCTCCAAGTCTCCTTGCTGCTTTTTATTCTGCTTTCTTCTTCCCTTCCTTCTGTCCTCTTATTTCCTCTTTTCAGCATCTTCTTATTCCTGCTCAGTTCTACCCCACTTAGGGCAGAACCGAGATCCTGGAACTTACCCTTTTCTGGGGACCACCCTATTACACTAGGAGACCCATCAAGTCTTCTGAGGCCCTACTCGCAAAAGTCCCAGAAAATGTTTTCTTCCATATGCTATTTGTTAAATTAAGTCACTAACATCTGCCTAGATTCCAGGAAGAAAGGAATTGAACTCTGCCCTTCAATGGAAGGAATAGCAGCCAGTATGCCACCATATTTAACCTTTCAAACTTGGCATCACTGGCCCATATATGAGCACAGGAGTTCAGATAACAGATTGGGAATTCAAAGACCAAAGTGTGAGATGTGGGGGCAGCTCTGTTCTCAAAATGAAAACAGTGATGTAAAGCAACACTACCTCAATGAAAAGTGACAATAGTGCATCCCTTTTCTTTATCTTTAGGTTGATATGCTCCTTAACAGCTATTTGGACACAACCAAATGTGAATGTAGTTTCAAAGGTAACATTATTGCAAAGTCAGGGTGTTACGCTAGTCATCTTAATCATCTAAAAACAGCAAATGTCAAACATTTGTGTATTGGTGTTGAGAATGTGGATTACTATCATAAGTTTATATTACTTTTATGATAAAAGTAATTTTTGAAAGAAAGATTCTCTGAATCTATAGCCAGTCTTTATTAATGGTCTGGACAAATGATGTAAATTCTAAAGGAATACAGGAATCAATGGAAATTCCAAGTACAAGGCAGAGGGTGAGTTTTAAATAAAATAATTTAGACTCGATATTTTCTCACATGTTGTTGCAACATATTCTGCTTTGTGTTAGAATTGCTAGTAGGAGTCTGCCAAGGAGTTATTAAAAGCAAATTTAACATTAAGCAATGATTTTCACATCAACAGCTGCCTTCCAGCAAGCTTTCTGCCTTTGTCATATGGAGCAAATGCTTATTTCAATGAATTATCATCTTCATTGATTTAATAATCAGTTGGATTCACACTTCTTTGGTAGTTTCAAAGTCTCTAGTTTGCAATCTACAATTCATTCTGATTTGCATATACCATGATTATTTCTTTTTATAAGAATTATTTTTAAAAGAAATCTTATTGGAATATATTTCTGATTAAAATTAGAGTGTATCTTCCCAGGTTGAGATTTAAAAGAATTTGAGAGGCTGAATCTAGAGATTTTTTTTACATAATCCCTGTTCGAACATCAACCTCTTAATTTTCCTCCTCATCACTTTTAATCCATGCTGATTTAGTGTCCACTATATAAAAATTACAGTAAGATCACAATTTCAAAAGGATATAGTAAATAGCATCTGCTTTCGAGGGTTATACAGTTTTTAGAAGATTCATGACATATATACTTAAAATAAAAATAAAGGGTAGCTTGGGGCTGAATGTCACAAGGACAGGCATAGGGTCTCTGAAATACTTTTGAACTTGAATGTTGTTTTCTGGTCTAATAAACCATGGCCAGATACCTTATTCCTCCTAAACTTTATCTGGTCTCTCCTGTTTCTTGGGCTGTGATTCAGGGCATCCTCCTAATTAACCTGTTATGATTAACCCTTTATGAAAGAATCCTCTTGTCTAGTTCCCCAGATGACGACCAGCAGAATTTACCTTTGCTAACAGTGTTGAAAGCAAAAACTGTTATTTAAAACCTAAGAAATCAATATCAATAGGAATAAACAGGAGATAGAAGAACAGAGAAAATATACTAAAATAGGGCTGGAAATGGTGTTGGCTAAGACATGAGAAAGAGCAGAATTGTGAAAAGGCTGGTACTATGAAAATGAAAATTCCCTTCAGGTCTGTGGATTAATTGCTGCCACTACATTGATGCAACATAACCATCAAGCTTTGGTGACATTGCAATGAATGTTTATTTCTTTCATGTACAGGGTGAGGAGTCATTTCTACTAATCTTAGCTAGGTTTTTGAACTAATTATCTAGAGACAGGCAAGCTGTCAGCTGATCTAGAATAATCTTGGCTGCCTCAGCTGGAGCAATATGGATCACACCACATGTCACTCATTTGTAAATCTTTTCCTGGCAATAGAAGGCAAAGGTAGACAAACTCAACTGCACAAATGTTCTCTCTGCAAGACTTCTAATAGAAATAGGAGCCCAGAGCCAGAGAAGGTCATAAGAGTATGCATCATTCTACATGACTCAAAGCTTTGCAGACATCTTGGTGAGGAAACTGGAAAGGAGTTTGTAGCAAGTCTTATCTTGACCATATAGGCAGAGAAACCCAATTGATAACTAGTGTAAAAGCTTTCAGTTGCTGCTATAACAAATAACTATGAATTTCAGGGGCTTAAAACAACACAAATATATTACCTCATACTTCAGAGGTCTGCGTTGGTTCCAATAGTTTCTGTCTTCTGGTTTCACAAGGTAGAAATCAAAGTGTGGGTTCCAAAATACTCTAGGAAAAATTCACTCTCAAGCTCATTCAGATCACTGATATATCCAGTGACTCATGTCTCTAGGATTGAGCGCCTGTGACCTCACTGTGAACAGGGCAGCAGCTGGGGTCCACCTCCGCTCCAAAGGATGGTAACGTGGGTTGAGTCTGCTGATGATTTGAATCTCACCCTCAGTTTAATCTCTATTACTCCAATGAGAGAAATCCATTGGGTCCACCTAGATAATCTAGGCTAATCCCTGTATTTTAAATTTTCTAATCCTTATTGCATCAAAAGAATGCATTTTTCCATGAGACATAACACATTCACAAATCTCAGCAGATGGAATTTTGGGAAGCTGGTTACCTGCAAGACTTGGATCACATGTTCACAACCAGTCCTTTCTCATAAAATAACCTACCACAAATTCAGTAGTCATAGCCCCATATTTTCTGGTCCTAATATTATTAATTACCAGCCTACATTAAACCATGTGTTCTCATTATCTGTTTACTTCATGATTACTCTTCCTCCTCCCCACTAAGGAAAAAGTGTCCAGAGCAGAAGTATAACCAGTAACTAAACTACCCTGGAGTACTTCATCTTTAAAGTACTCTGCACACCTACCCATGGCTGGATTCTCACTCTAAAATTTCGGACTCATCTGTAGGCTATAAACATATCCAGTTGTTATTGATTGAATAGTACCCTTTCCCCTAGTACTTACATTGAAATCCTAATTCCCAGTATTCAGAATGGGACCTTCTTTGCACATAGAGTCATTGAGTGTATATTTAGTTAAGATGCGATTATATCGGTCTACTAAGGAGAAATTTGGAAAGGACAGCACCATGTAAAGTGAGAGCAGACATCTAGAAGCAAGGAATGCCAAAGGTGGCCAGCCAAAAATCAGAATCTAAAGGGGGGCCTGACACACTTTCTCCCTTACAGCTCTCAGAAGGAAACAACCCTACTAACACCTTAATCTTAGATTTGCAGCTCCTTAATTGTGAAATAATTCATTTCTGTTGTTAAAACCACCAAATTTGAGTACTTTGTAATGGCAACCCTAGAAAAACTAACATACCCCCTTGGTTAAACCTTCAGTAAAAACCTGGACATAATTATAATGTTTTTAAAGAAATATATATATATAACTAATTTTCATTAGAAGCAGTGGAATCTGGGACTTTTAAAAATGTTTTACCTGGGACAGTTGTAAAGGAAATAGCTGGAAGGGCCTAGGTTAGACTATGAGCAGAAGTAAAGTCAAATTGCTATTATGCCATTTCTGGGACCCTTCACTCACACTGGCTCATGTAAAAATGAAGCCCTTCCTTATCCCCTCTCTATCTCAGAATCCCCCTCATATATGTATGATAGTCTCAGCTGATGAGAAAACCCTAGCCTCTTCATCACAGCGCCTCCCACCCATCGCTTCTGCTCTGGTGCCAACTGTGGGAGCATCACCTGGCATGCTCAGCACTTCGCACCAGTACCCTCCTGGGCCTTAAAGGACAGTGCGGCGCTGCACTCTCTCAGGTAGAAGAAAGTAGAGTTAGGGGCGATCATTCACCATCTGTGAGGGCCTCAGAGCTGCCCTGCTTGTCCTCATCATCTCACCGAGTCATGGTGACCAGCCCTCCAGCCTCACTTCTCTCTCCCCTGGAGCTCAGAGTCTACGCTGAAGGCTAGAAGAGGAAAAATCCAACCTTAGCCTCTACTTTGGTATCATGTCTTCATTCCTCCCTCCCCTCCTTCTACCCCCCCAAATAAAAGAGGAGCAATTTTTTAAAAAGATTTATTTATGCACCAAGAGCTGGGGTACAGGCCAGAGTCACAGGAGGTGAGAGGATTTACCAGAGACAGTGGGGAGCAGAACAGGCAGATCGACTGAAGTACACTGCTGAGGCGAGCAGCAGGCACAGCAGGAGAGGTCTGCTGTGCCATGTGGGTCCCCTCCCTTGCTGGGGATCAAACTCGTGCTGCTGTGCCGTGGATGCTTCACAGTGTAGCGCTCAACCCACTGAGCCACCAGGGAGGCCCAAAGATTAGCAATTCTTTGTATAGATTCCCATAGGGGTCATCTGTCTACCAGATGATCAGCCCAACTCTGTTTCCCCTTCATCTGGGTGTTCAAGGTCATAATAAAAATGCAGCTAAGGAAAGTCAGAGGAAGGAAAGGTCACTGAGAAGAGGGTCAGTAAATGAACCTTAATTGAAGAGTTAAGTTCTTTTATTTTCAACTGAGGTAAGACACTGTGTGGGATTCAGAGCCAGAGGACCACACCTCTTCACAGGTATGTCTCCACACCACTGGACCCACCACCAGTGTACCCTCAGCCTCCACCAGAGTCCATGGTGCCGCTTCCCACTTTGTTTTCCCCCTCCCTTTCCCCATCTTGTAGCCTCAATTCATCAGATTTCTAGGGTTTATTACTGGTTTGGCTTTTTCTGACCCCTTGCTTTGTTTCTCTATACTTTGTGTTATCACTTATAGTGATAACATCTGGTATTTGTATTTCTCCTTCTGACATTTCACTTAGCGTTATCCCCTCCAATTCTATCCATAGTGGTTCAAGTGTCAAGAGTTCAACTTTTTTTTTAGTACAGAGTAGTATTCCAGTGTCTATATATCACCTGTATAATCCACTTAGGTTGTTTCCATAACTTGGCTATTGTAAATAGTGCTGCAATGAATATAGTAGACGCATCCCCTTGAATTAGTGCTTCTACATTCTTCAGATATGTAAGAGTGGTTCCTCTGAATGGTTGCATAGTATGCTGTATCATATGGGGATCTATTTTTAATCTTTTGAGACACCTCCATGCTATTTTCTATAGGGGCTGGACTTGTCTACATGGTCACAATATGTCCCACTAAAAAACTAGTGGAAATAATACATCAATACAGTGAAGTGGCAGGATACAAAATCACTTCACAAAAGCCCGTTGCATTTCCATATGGAGGTTAGATTTTAATGGGACTGAAGGACTTCCAGGCAAGAAATGTCATTAGCAGAGAGAAAATGGAGACATTAATTTGGCTGACGAAAGGTGAAGGTAAGAGTCTTTTTACTTGGCCATCACGATTCTTCTCAGGTATCCAGTAGAAAAGGACCACAGAAATCTCCATTTTCTCTCTCTTATTCTAACAACAGAAAAAAAGTTTGCATTCCTGAGAATAACTTAAACTAAAAAAAAAAAAATTCCTTCCCCATTCTCTTAAGATAGGAAAGTTTTACAAGAATGGTCAGCCCTGATGAGTCACCCTGACTTCGTCTGCAATGAGTGATTTCACTGTTTCACTTCATTTAGGCCACGATTTTGTTTTCTCTTGGGTTTCCATGCCCGCCAATGAAACAAACTTCTGTTTATCTTTTTTCTCCTTATCTGCCTCACTAGGAGCCCTAAATGACCCTTTTTCTCTAAAAACCTATAAAGGACAGAAACATCTCCATGTGCAATCGCAGTCTTGCTAACCGGAGGTCTCCCTAGCTAGTGGGAGCAGGCAAAAGTAGCCACCTACTATTCACCTACAATGCAGGGAAAAATCAGGTCTTTTTTCTACATCTCAAAGATCTGGTATAAGCAAGAGCGTAAGTCTGAGGGGGCCCTCGATCCTCTGATAATCCAGACTTAGCTTCCATCCTCAGGCCATTATGTGATCATCACATTTACCATATAGGTTCTGGTTTATGCCACCTGACGGTGTGTGCGTGTGTGTGTTGCCCCAGAGATACTATGTGCAGACACTTATTTTTCACCAGAACACAGAAGTTATACAAATACTAATCCCATGGATTATTTTATTGTGGCTCATTTTATGGTTGTGATTTGGTCACAGAGGAGCATGTTTTGGTGAACAGAGATTGCTCACAATTTAAATTGTTCTAATTATTTATGCATTAAGTGTTCTTGCTCCAAGAAAGGGAAGGTTACTTGCTTGTTAAGGAAACAAGCATTACAATTGGTTAACAAAACCCACTGGAATGAGTTATGAAAGGTCATATAAACAGGCACATGTTTCTGTAGAGCTTTTTAAAGTGCAAAATGTGTATCGACAGTCAAATAATCCCAGTGGTGAGATAGCAGCATTGTGCAGTCTTGTGTAAGTGTTGGTTTAATGCAAAAAAGATTAAATCAACTCATGCTGAACAATTGATTAAATGCAAGCTAATCTATTGCTGAAAACTCACCAAGAAGACTTAAATCTGTTATATCTCAATTTTGACTTTTTGCAGCCCCTGAAATAAACTTGGATTAAAAAGTAGCTATAGTAATCTGTGGTTGTCACAGTTGTTAGAACACAGCTGAAGTCTGTTCAAACTTCCAGAAGAATTTGTTGTTGTTGTTGTTGTTTAAATGGTAAATGCTACTTGGAATAAAATGACACTTGTCCTTGGCAAATGTTAACATTTTGTTGTTGCCGTTCTTGCTGTGACTTCTGTAAGTAATTCATCTAACGGTATAAAATGTGGCAGAAAAGGGGAACCGCATTCCTGAAGGTCTGCAGTGTCTTGGGCATTTTGCCATTGAGAGCTTTAACTTTCACACCAATTTTCAACACAGCTGTTATTATTTTGATTTTACAAATATGAAACTGAGTCCAAAGTAAGAGAACTTACCCAGTTATGCTCATAGATGACCTTGTTTATATTCAAACCTAGATGTTTATCGTCCTGGAATACTCCAGGATGTGGGCTCCCCTCTGACCTCAGCCTAGTCACTGAATCAGTGACCTTTTCAAAGTCTGTGTCTTCTGCACCCTGCTCCACCGCTGACCTGATCCCAGAATTCTGCTTCCTCCCCGAGATGCACAGAAGATATTTGTTTACCTGCTTGTTTATTTAGTTGGCTGGTGTTTTGCCTATCACCTTCTTTAAAATGTCAACTCAGTGCAAACAGGGACCAGATCTGTCTTTCTTTGAGATGACCAAAGCATAACAAAAGCTTGAAATAGGGGATTCAGTCATTTTTAGTTGATTCCAAATGACTTCTGGCTTTGTATTTTTTGCTGAGATAATATTAACTTATAGCGTTGTGTAAGTTTCATGTGTGCAGCACTATAACTCAATTCTATATGCACTAGATAGTGATTGTCACATAAAGGTTAGTTTCCATTCATCCCCATTCAAGTGATTCACTTCACCCAACTCATCCATTCCTCTGATGCCCATAAATCCTTTCGCCTCTGTTAAACACCCAGCTATATTCTCTACTTAAGATTTTTGTTTTCATTTTGCATTGTTTGTTCGTTTGCTTTGCTTTCTTTATATTCCATGTACGATTGAAATCATATGCTCTTTTTCTCCATCTGACCTGTTTCTCTAGGCGAGTACCCTCAAGATTCATCCACATTGTTGCAAATGGCATTTCATTTTATTTTCTCACTGACTAATATTCCATTCTGTGTGTATGTACTTATCAGATCTCTTTGTTCTTCTATTGATGGACATTTAAGTAATTTCCTTTAGCTGTTATTAGCAGCACTGCAGGAATATAGGGGTACATATATCTTTTTTAATTAGTGTTTTTGTAATCTTTCTACAAGTAACCAAAAGTACAATTGCTGCATCATGTGGTAGTTCTCCTTTTCATTTTTTGAAGTTTTCATACTGCTTTCCATAGGAGTTGCTTTCCGTAGGAGTTGTGATTGTTTTCTTAATTTTTTTCCCAATAGTTGCTTGCATATAGAAAAAGAACGAATTGTGTATATTGATTTTGTAGACTGCAACTTTACTACTATTCATTCATTATTTCTAACAGTTTGTTAGTGGAGTCTTAAGGGTTGTTTTTTTTTTCTTACATACACATTTTTTTATTTATATATATTTGACATCAATTGTAATCCCCATGTATTCCCCATCACCATATCACCAGCTCACCATCACCTCAGTCCCCCGTGCTCCCCTCTGCCCTCAACCCTCCCCCTCTTCCCTCCCCACCAGTATCCCCAATTTGTCCTTGTCTTTTCATTTTTGGTTTTTGTGTCTTTATTATTATTATTATTATGTCTTTAGGGTTTTATGAAATTATGTCAACTGCCGATAGTGAGATTTTTACCTCTTCCTTTCCAATTTAACTGTCTTTTATGTCTTTTTCTTGTCAACTCACTGCCTAGGTTTTCTGATTCTCTGTTGAGTAATCATGGTGAGAGTGAGGATCCTTGTTTCTGATCTTAGAGGAAAACTTTTATTTTTTCTCCATTAAGTATGATGCTATGTAGATTTATCATACATGGCATTTATTATGTTGAGGTGCATTCCTTTTATGCCCATTTTATTCAGCATTTTTATCATAAATGGATGTTAAAACTTGCTAGATGCTTTTCCTGCATCTATTTTTTTTAAAGATCTTATTTATTTATGCACACAGGAGCCTGGGTAGAGGCCAGAGGCATGGGTGGTGAGGGGATTCACCAGAGACAGAGCGGGGAGTTAAAACAGGCTGATTGATTGAAATACACTGTTGAGGAGAGCAGCAGGCAAAGCAGGAGAGGTCTGCTGTGCCATGTGGGCCCCCTCCCTGGCCAGGGATCGAACTTGCACTAATCGCTGGAGTAGCTCCACAGTGCAGCGCTCAACCCCTTGTGTCATCAGAAAGGCCCTTCCTGCATCTATTGAGGTGCTCAAATGATTTTTTGCCCTTCATTTTGTTGATATGATATATATTGCGTCAATTGATTTGCATATATTGAATCATCACTGAGTTCCTGGCGTAAGTGCCATTTGATCGTGGTATTTTATCCTTCTAGTGTATTATTCAATTCAGTTTGCTCATATTTTGTAGCAGGATTCCTGATTTTTTTCACTTACTACATTGCCTCTCATGGGCCATTAATTCTATTTTAAAAATTGTTTTGGTCTTTAATTCCCATAGTGAAAAATGTTAATGACAGAATAATAAGAACAAAATGTTCCTCTTGGCTATTTTATAGTTCCCTAATACTATTTCTCACACAAATCTTTCTGCTTTCTTGTACCACTTGAAAATCAAGATGCTTCAGTGCCCAGTAGTTAAAATCAGGGAGGGGCATCTATACTCAGAGGCTCACCCTGGAAAACCAGAGAAAAGACATTCACAACAGAGTTCTCCATTTTGTGGAGGGTCCAGAATTTTGTGCAATGGTACTATTTTGATCTTTTCTGTGATGGGGTTGACAGAAATATATGTATATGTGCTACAGATATGTATGAAGTTGAACTATCTTGTTTTTGTGCATCTAACATAACCAGATGTTGTTTTCTGTCTAAGGACTCAAAGTACCAACAGCATGCAGCCCCTTTCCTGAAAGAACTCATAGTTGCGCAAATAGTTTATGTTGAGGTAGCTTTCATATTTTCCCCTACTAAATAAAATTAGCATTGACAGTGACCCATCTGCCAGGGATAGAGAGCTTGGGTTATGGTGGGCTGAGGAAGCTTACAAGTCATTGTTTATTTCTTTTTTTATTATTATTAGCTGCAGTGCAGTGTTTTGGTGTAAGGACTTTACTCGCAAGAATTTGCCATTGGTTTCTCATTGTTTCCCATTGCTGCTTGCCTAGTCATAGTCTAACTTTACTAAAAGCCCAAGGGAAGTTAAGAAAGCATATTTCATTTCCCACTCCATTAACAGCGGAAAGCTATGGGAAAGTAGATATAATAACATTTGTTGCCAAAAGCACAAAAGAACATAAAACATGAGTGTATCCAGGTGGGAATTGTACACATTTATGGTCAGACCACAGATCAAGGTCATTTTGAGATGGGGTGTAATTTAATTAGATTTTCCCAGCTTATGACAGGTCTCACTAAACAGTCTATATTTTTAGTTTGATGGCATTTAAGTCTAGAAGTAGTGGTTTCTGTGTCCTGGTCTCTCATACAGTGTTTCATGCAACTCTTAAGACAAAGGAAGCATAGCCCCAGCAAAGCAAGCTTGAAGAGTGTTCAATTGTTTACTAAATTTTGCAGTAACACTTCCTTACTATTGTAGTTATACTTCCAAGAATGTTGTCTCCAAATATAAAAATCAATGACGAGAAAATGGCATTTACTCTCTTTAGGCATGAACAGATTTGCCCCATTGACTTTAAAGGGGTTTTTAAAAGTAAAGGTATTACTTAAGTAATTAAGTAAAAAAGGGTATTTCCCTATATTTCCTTTTCTCTTTTTTTTCCCTTTTACTCCTTTCCTTTCTTTTTTTATATATGAAAAAAATGTTAAACCATTTTTAAGTGAGAAATCTAGAGCAAATTACCCTAGCATTTGCTTTAGAGACAATTATAACTAAATTGCTAACCATTATACTCATTTATAAAGTCATACACTTTGTCCTGGATTACTGAACAACCTTTAAATTCTATGGATACTTACGATTTTCTCCAACTTCTCACAATATCCCCATACTCCAGTTGTGGGGGATGGATTTAGAGGCAATGTTAACAGCTGCATGGGCCACCCAAGAACAGAACACCCAACTACCACCTGTTTGAAATAAAACCCACTACCCCTGAGACTTTAAGTGTAGACACTGTTGCCTGCAGCTTTAAAATAAGGCCAGTGGTTCCGGGTCCCACATCAGAGTCAGCATCTTATTTTTCCCTGCAGGAAGGAGACACCACAAATTTTGTGAAGATGCGTGTTCCTAACTTAGACCTGTCTGTCTGTCTCTCCTTTAATTTTCTTTCTTTTCCTTTCCTCCCCGAAGATATTTTCTATTGTAGTTTTCTTTTGTTTTGGTTACTACAACTCAAAAATGTTCACAGTATTTCTTCATGATCTTCCCTTTTGATTTATGTTGTAATAATTACCTTTCTACCATATTTACTACCCTGTCACCAAATTGTTTAGTTTATTTGTTTAACATTTGGGGGGTTTTTTTTGCCTTTTTTCTTAAAAAATGACTTACTGTTAGAATTTGATCTTTTCATTTTTCCTTTAATTTCTTTCTTTATTCTCTATTCTTTATCTTTGTTTTCATAAACTTCTACAACCTAATGTACTAAGAAGATTCATATATATCACTCTCTGATCTTTTTGTGAATGTTTTCTTCACAGAAACTTTTAGAAGTTTCCTCCTCATCCTTCACACTCTGTAGTAAAAATCTCTCGACCATGTGGCTGGTGGTGTGCGCTTTGAAAACACCCTGCTCAGGACTGCAATGTTTCTTTTGTTAAGACTAACTGTATTTCTGCTTCTGAAAATTCTCTGTCTTTTCTTTCCCCAAAAGAACACTTCCATTCTATTTTCCTGATCTTGCCCTCATTTCTGATGGATATTTGAGCCTCTAATGCTATCTGTCATGCATGCCTCAACTCTTTTATTTTTGCTTCATTATCCCTTTTCGTTGTGTGCCATGGTTTGTCTGTTTTCTCTGGAAATGCAGTAAACTTTTAATGTTAGTAATTATGCCACATTTCTTATATTCATGTCTATATTTTCCAGTTCTGTCTATTCTTGTTTCGTAAATTCTTGTTCTTTGGTTGTGATTATTTTACTTGTAATTCTTAGAATATATATGATATTTATTTTAATTTCTTTACGGATATTTCTTTTTTTACTAAAGATTTTATTTATTTATGCATACAAGAGCTGGGATACAGGCCAAAGGCGCGGGTGGTGAGAGGATTCATCAGAGACCGAGTGGGGAGCAGAATAGGCAAATGGACTGAAATATACTGCTGAGGGGAGCAGCGGGTGAGGCAGGAGAGGTCTGTGCTCTGTGGGTCCCCTTCCTGGCCAGACATCGAACTCTCAGTACAGTGGCTGCAGAAGTCCCACAATGCAGTGCTTAATCCCTTGCACCACTAGGGAGGCCCTCCCTTTATGGATATTTCTGTTGTCCATTTCCTTTTTATTATGGTGAGTAGTCTTTTGACTGATTGCCTCTGTGCTACTAGGGCATTGCAGCAACCAAGAACACAAGGGCTTTGCTTTTCTACTTGAGATTTCCCCTCACACTCTCCTAGCTGGGAATGTATGAATGGAAGGTTTATTGCCTGAGTCATGGAGACTAAGTGGTGGCCCAGACACCTGGAGTTTGACCTGCTTTACTGTTCCCTTGGGGCAGTCCTGGAAAATGTCCTGGCAAAGGTCTCTTAGGGCGCATCTGCTCCAGCAGCATATGGAGAACCTTCCCCAAACAAAATTTTTCCATTTGTCCATGTGGCCCACAAGCTGGACCCTTCAACAAAGCATCTGATTAAAACTCATGGTAGAACCAGAATGTCACTGCACGCACCTGTGTGTATAAGTATGTGCATGTGCATGGGCATGCACTGACACCTATCTGTAGGAGAAAAATCCAACTTTCTCACAATGAATACTCCTAGAGACTCAAATTGAGTTTTATTTTTTAATTTATTCATGTTTCTTGACTTTTTTGCACATATCTATCACGTGCACATAAACAATGATTAGAACTAAAAGACTCAAATTTTGCAATAAATACATTTCTCTAAGTACTTGAATTCCACAAACCAGTAGGAGTCTGCAGCTGAACTGTTCCAGTCTAGCTCCACTGAAATACATTTTATTTATTTTTTTAAAGAGTTATTTATCATACAAGAGCTGGGGTACAGGCAAGAGGTGTGTGTGGGTGGTGATAGGATCCACCAGAGACAGAGTGGGGTATAGAACAGGCAGATAGACTGAAACACATCACTGAGGGGAGCAGTGGGCGAGGCAGGAGAGGTCTGCTACGCCATGTGGGTCCCTTCCCTGGCCTGCGGCAGGGATCAAACTCGTGCTGCAGTGGCTGTGGTTTGCTTCATAGTGCATTGCTCAACCCACTGTGCCACCAGGGAGGCCCCTGGAATACATTTTAAATGAGTGAAATGAATGAGTCTGGTCCTTCCTGCCACTGTATTTTATTAAAGGAAGTCATGAAAATTTATCTGTGAAGTTTATTGTTTTATTTAACCCACAAATGTTAAGAAAACAAGTGACTGCTTTGAATCCAGGTAGTATAGTGCCAGGAATATTGTACAGGTCTCTCGATTAGCATTGTCTCTTACTGTGTTTGTGAATCTAGTATCTAATTACACTTCCATCTTCATGTTGGTTGCTAGAAAGCTCTGAGCTGAACTGCCAGCCTCCGCTTAGCAAGTAGACAGGATTTTGCAGCAAGCATTGGTTAAATATTTCCACCCCTTGCTTCATCTCTTCTTTTGTAATATTTTCCCTTTACCTTAATTTCCTCACTTATTTGTTTTCATTTTGTATGCTTTTGTAAGTTGCCTGAAAACTTTTTTAAAATAAAACATGTTATAAATAACTAAAATCATAAATATGCAAAGCAAACAGTGCCAGGGCAGTGACATTTCCATTTATGACCTAAATATTACCAGTTTTACGCTGGTCCCAATACCCATAACACTTTCAGTTCCATTTCATAGCCCTAGGGAAGCCATCTAGTCTTAATTTGCTGTGGAATCTATTAAGCATCCATAGCTGCTTTGAAAGGGAGATTGGCTGGGAAAGGCAAAATTTCATCATTTTCAACGGATCCCATATGATGCTTCCTCAGGAGGACAATACGGAGGAAAGGCTTTATTTATCACATGTTTAATACACAATGTGGAGACTTAAGTTGTCATTTGCATTTTCCATTACTTAGACTCCAGACTAGACTATCATCTGTTTCATTTATTATACCCATTCTCTTTCTGTGGCTGCTATTGAACCCCAGTGATGTGCAGAACAGCATGGAAAGTCACACAAATTAAGAGGAATTTGGCTTTTGTTTTATTATAGATACTCTGAAAGAGAAGAAAATTCAGAATATTCCTTTCAATTCATTTATGTTTCCATATTTCTGCCAAGAAAGGTCATGATAAAGTTGTTTTCATTATACTGTATTAACTAAGTGTGCAAATGAACGGAAGATAGAAAAGAGAACCCTAATAGAATTAGAAATGGTGGTGATGCTGAAGCACACATTGTGAAGGGCATGTGCCAAGTCAGAGGGGGTTGCCATGGCATAGTGGACACCTCTCCAGCCTTCCTGCAGGAGTGGAGTTCTAAAAAACTGGTAACGTACTCAGGAAACCTCACTGACTATTATTTACTTGCACTGATGAGTTCTCAAGTGCCCAGCTCTGCTCACCCAGAATGGTCAACTAGAGTGGACCAAAGGAGAAATGACTTATACTTAACATCATTGTTTCCTGAGACATCCCTTCCTAACTCAGCAGTTAATGTGGGATGAGACAAAAAGTATTATATTTGCAATAGATACAAAAAAGTCAGTTAATATAAGAACTCAGTCAACACAGACTCAAAAATTGGAAAGTCACTGATGTATAGCACTTAACTGTCTACTTGTCCAAGGAAAACATATCCCAAGAGAAGAGATAGTGAATATGTGAGAAAGGTTTTGAGAATGCTCACAAATTGATGTTGGCATCTGCCTTAGATCATGCTCCCTGTTCTGTCTTTCCATGAATTAAAAAAATAATAACAATTAGCTTGCACATTCAAAACACAGTAAGAACCAAAAGTAAATCAGAGTAGAACTTAAACACAGAATAAGAAATAGAGAGGAGAGGGAAGAGGAAGAGAGAACATTATGTAGCAATTAAGAATGTGATGAAGGATTTGGGTCTTCTAGTGCACTTGAGATAGTGCCAAGATAAAAACATTTCCCAGATGAACTTGCAGATTTCCAGTATGACTTAGGTTGCAGCAATTGACGAGTGAGGTTTTATTTGGTAGAAATCAGAGCTGAGGAGGTGAGAGTGAGGCACCGCACAACCCAGTCCTTCCGC
The DNA here is from genome assembly GCA_019455555.1 of Galemys pyrenaicus. Lineage (NCBI taxonomy): Eukaryota > Metazoa > Chordata > Mammalia > Eulipotyphla > Talpidae > Galemys > Galemys pyrenaicus. The sequence continues at coordinate 2,941,450 of JAGFMF010011792.1, read as the reverse complement.
TGGGTGGGATCACACCAGCTGCATGTTGGTTGTGGAACTGAACCCCATAGTGACAGACTCCACTGTGATGAGCAGTAGCCCCATTTCAACACCAGCAACAGCTCTGTTCTGTCCTTCGGGAATCATTTCTAGAAGCTCAACCTGGAACTTACTTCCTCAACTCCTCCTCTATTTATGAATATATGTAATATGTTATAGTAAATCCCTTTATTAAATGAACTAGAGTCCACTCTCTGCAAGTACGAATCTCTGCAACAGAGTATCAAAGAGGTGGCAGTCTGGGATTTGCCCTCTCTGATCCCGCAGTTTGAACAGAGCAAGTTTCCTACTAATGTAGAAGGTGGGACCCAGGGAAGTCCCTGGGGTGCATTGGTAAAAGAGCTATTTCAGTGACAACCTACATCACCTGGAGTGAGGTGCTTTCTGAGGTCAGTGTTTTAGCAGACAAACTGATGACCACAGTGAAATATTATGTTAAAAATGAAGAATGTGATGTTCATAGGGCTATCAATGATGCCTTCTTACTATATAATAGAGGCTAACAAAAAAGGAAACAATAACCAGGTCAGGATTGTAAGTTCCTAGCTCTAGCTACAGTGAATGTAAGTAAACTCACAACCTCATCAAATCTTTCTGGGGAATATTTGGTTGAGAAAGACTTGTCGCCTAATAATTTGAATAGAGACATTTGAGTAAATTCGGGTAACTGAGTACCCCAGAACCCTGAGATGAGGGGTGGCCCTGGTCAGCAGAAGCAGTCCTTTTATCCCTGTCCAATGAGTGCAGGCCCGGCATGTGAGAGCTGGCTTCACCTCCCGTGGCTTACTAGAGGAGGATTCCATTCAAGAGAATGCCAGTTTTCTCATGTTCCAGTCCTTCCATCTTGCATTGCCTCAAGATGAATAACTAGATCAAATCCAAATTTATCATGCTGAAAGTAATACAAAGTCTAATTCAGGAAGTGAAAAGTTTATACACTAAAATAATTTACTGGGGATTACAATTGATGTCAAACATATATAAATTAAATAAATAAAACCTAAAAAATAATAAAAATTAAAATTAAAAAATACAAATAAAATAAAATAATTTACTGTATTAATTTTAGATTGTGGTTAACACTGGGATATTGTGAACGTGGATTTTAAGATGGCTAGACCATGGAGGAAGAAAATTTTAGGCCAGAGTAAATGTGTAGCCCGGGCTACACTTCATCAATTAACTTGATAGGCTGAAAAAAAAAAAATCCTTGGACTATTTTGACAGAAGGAATCCCAAAACTTAAGAAGATAGAAATCTTAAAATAGATGAATCAGGTACAACTCAGCTCCCAACTAGATCCCTAAAGCAATCAGAGTAACTGCTCACAGAGGAGAACTGAGAAATACATTTTTTTAAAACTCTGTAGCTCTGTCCGTCCAGTTTGAGCAGCCTGCTATTTACCTGTTCTTCCAAGTTCCACTTAGCCAGCTAGAGCATCATTTAATCAGAAGAAGCAAGATGGTCAAAGATGACCCAGTGGATGCAGGATCAGTGTGATTATCAGCAAGACTTGACTTATAAAGGTCTTTAAGAGCAGTTTGATAAAAATCCAAGAATGATGGGCTGCCCATTATGTTTCTACTTGATTTGTTTAATAAGAAGAACTTTCTAGATTTGGTAAACTAAGACCTGATTTAAGTCAATATACAGAAATTAAGACTCCTCCTGCACTCTCCAGGTCTGAATCAATACACACACCCACAGCCCCTGAAAGAAAGTAAGATAAGATGGATTTCAGAGGGATTTTGCAGAAGATTTATACCACAAGTGTAAATCTTCCTAGGTGACTCCTGGTGGTCTACCCTAAAGGGAATAGGACTGTGATGGTTAATTTTATGTGTCAATTTGGCTAAGCAAAGGTATGCTCAGATAGTTGGTAACAGGTTATTTGTGAATGTGTCTGGAAGGTTAGCGTTTGAATCAGTAGCTGAGTAAACATCCGTCCTCATCACTGTGGGTCAGCATGATCCAGTCTATTCAGAGCCAAAAAAGAACAAAAAAGGTGAAGGAAGGATGTGAATTTTCTATCACTCTTCTTGAGCTGGGCCATCAGTCTTCCTTCAGACAGGGGGGCTCTGGAGTCCTGGCTTTTCATCTCCATTTACAGCAGTGTGTCCCTGCCTCAGGGCCTTGAGCCCCAGGCTGGGACTGACACCGATGACTTGATGCTCCTCCTTGGGCTTTGGACAGGGACCGAATTATACCACTGGCTTGCCTGGTTCTCTGGCAAACAGATGGCAGCTCATTGCACATCTCAAGTCCTTCAATTGTGAGGTGGTTCCCATAGCATTCCTCCTATAAGTTCTGTTTCTCTGGAAAACTGATTGATATACAAGGTGGCTGTGTTTCAGAAAAGAAACCACCCATACCTTCCATAAAGGTATTGGATACTGATTCTGACATGAATTAAATCCTTCAGGACCCAGAATGCCATTGTTTTCTGATCATTCAGGGAGAATACATTAATCGCCATATTTGTATAACAAATCACAGCTTTGACTCAGCTCTATTTCAGCCACCCTGGGGCACCTGACAATGTGCTTGTGGTTCTCTCTGTGGTCCTTGAATGCTGGCTTGGAAGAGTCAGTCTCACTTCTAACTATCTCAACATGGGCCCACTGAACTATGAATGTTCATAAAATACAGAAAGATTAAGCTAAGGGTTTGCCTCTGCAGTAAAGAACTAAAACTGAAGGAGACTCATATTATCTAGAGTTTCTTTAAAACCAGATATCTTCATTAAAAAAATCTCCGCCATCCTGAGTAGTCAAGAGTCCAAGTGTTGTGCACAGTGAGTCCCTCTGACAGACCTTGGCCTCCGTCACAAAAGTGACTGCATGCACTCAGAAAGCAAGCTGGTCACATAGGATGCATTACCTGAAAGTGAGGGTGAACTCAGAATGGAGGGACAGCCTTCCACAGGCAAGGCAGAATCAGTTCCTTTTGCTTTTTGTAGAAAAGAAGAAACATGAACTGTAACAAGCTCTTGATAACCAGGGTAGCATGGTTTTCAGGTTCAGGTGAAAAGTTTCTGTCCAAAAATGAAAGCATGGACAGAAGGTGATGGACCTGACCAAAAAGAGGAAGAATTACCTGATCTGCTTCACAGCTTTGCCTCAGACCACTCCCTTCGTGCATTGTCTTTTTCTTCCCCTCTTTATCATGTCCACCATTGAGAAATGTTAAACCTTAACTCTGAATGTCAGTCCTAAATGTTTATGTTAGCACAGGCTCCCACACATTAGAGGTCTGATGTCTAAGAAGTATTCAGAATAGCTTAGCATGATAATCAAATGTCAGCATAATTTTAGCAAGGCAAAATAATAGTCCAAAAATATTTCATGTCCCAGTTTTCTTCCAAACATTAATCACATGAAAATAAGCACTTATAATTATCTTTAATTTAGGAAGGAATTCACAAATGACAGCTTGTTATTTGCAGGTCAAAATCAAGACAGCCTGTGCTATTTAACAATCTGGAGGTTGGAAAATTAAATTGATGGAAAAGAGAGCAAGACAAATGCAAGCCAAACTGCTTGCTGTTTCCTTATTAGGTATTTGCAAGAAGCACTTAATGTACTAGCCCAGGTCTCAGCGAAAACAAAAAAGTAATTCACACCTATTTGTTGTAGAATAAATAATAGCTTGAAATCTTGGTTTAGACTGTCTCTCTGAGTCAGCGGCAACATCAATAAGAATACTACAACTGTGAAGTCACAGGCATTTTCATAATGTTCTATCAGTGTACAGCACTATCTTGTACTTATTGACCCTCACAGAAACAGTCTTCTGTCACCACCCACTTTCATGAACACCTTCATATCAGAGGTAGAAAAACTGAAGATTGGAGAAATCACTGTCATGGCCGATGCAACAGCGCCAAGTCGTTGACCAGAATTCAGTGGTGTGACCTCAAACCTGTGGATTTTCACCTTTGAACAGCTCCTCCCTGCCTGAAATATTAGTTCTATCTTTAAGAAGCTGCACGATGTCAGGTAAACTGATTACTTTGTCTAGGTCTTAGTTTCCACCTATGTTAAATTCTGTTCCTGAATTGAACAGAATTTCAATCAATATTGAGAGCTGACTCTCTACTAGAATGATGCTTTTGACTGACACCAAGGATGCAATGATAAAAAGCAATAATATGATTATTGCCTTCATGGAGCTGAGAGACAACTGGAGGAAATGGGTAAACAAAAATAATTTAAATTTAGTGTTCAACACCCTAAAGAATGAGAGATGAACTGAGCAAATGAACAAGAAAGAGAAAGATGTTTTCTGCAGAGAGCTGTAAATAAACAAATATGAGCAAACTAATTAGTAGCCTTACAGCTAAGTTGCATAGTGCAACTTCCCCAATGTACCCATCATGACCACTTAAACCACAGGAACTGGTGTAGCAGATATTGTCCTAAATATATGTGACTGCAGTTGTATAAAATGACTTTCGTAGATTTTAAGCCGCATGACTGAGGCACCCAGCTGTGTCTGATCCCAACGTGCAAAGCTGTGTTCTCTGCCTTTGAGCAATGTTAACTTCCTGAACAGTGTTCCTTGAAGCCCAACTTATCACAAACGATCCTGCAGCAGAAGCATGTTATAAGACACTGGGCACCAGAAGCAATACTGAGTCACTCAAGAGAAAATGCTTAAGTATAAACCACTGAAGGACCTGCTATGAACTTTCCCCAAAGCCATTGGGAAGGACCCCCCTGAATCTGTGCTGTAGCCATATACTAGAGGTACCTCAAAGAAAGGGATTTCTGAATGGCAGTGAGAGGAGGATTTTCTCACCTTTGAGACTTTCAAGCCAAGCTGTAAGAACACAATCAAGTTCATTTGTTGTAAACAGAAGCATAATTTTTCTTGTAACTGCATGATCACTGGGAATTTATAGATCTGCATATTTTAACAAAGTATTACCATCCTATAATTTTTAAACAAAAAAAGAAAAACAATTTGAAGTTTTCATTACTCATTTTTACATCCCAAGGAAGGAAGGTCATTGATTCACTCTGACATGCATGCCTGGCATAGTGAGACAGTAAATGCCCTCAAGCATGTGAATTTCATATTCAATAGGTATTTCCCCCAACTTGACTTGTTTTGAAAAAGGTGCAGAACTGTGAGTTTACCTTCCTAATAGCAACTATGAAAAGCCAGTACTCCAGAGAATAAGGTACCAACGAAAGCCCCATCAACCTCCCACCCAACTGATCTTCTTTCTTCAGGAGAGCTCCTGAGTAGGGGCTGGACAGCATTGGGGACCAGTCTCTCTCATGGCTTCACCTTCTCCTCCCAGTCAGGATAGGAAGCAAGTTTCTCTCACAGAGTACACAGACTAGGATTCCTGTCTTCCCTCCAGAAACATTGTGGCAACCAGAAATTTCTATAGAAGCTTGAAATAGAAAATTACAAAATTCCCACAACTGGCAACAGAAATCACTAATAACTCATACTTTAGCTTTTTATCTTTTTACATGCCTTTAAAATACTCAACATTTTATTATTAATCAATGATTATATCCTATGTATATATACTGGTTCTGGAAATTAATGCATCAGAAATCCAAAGTGTACAACCAAACTGTACATCCAAAGTGACCCACCAAGCATGTTGTCAAGGTACAAATTTAAGGTACTACTTAGAAGGACAAAATGGGGGCCACTGGCACTTAAGTTGTACCCTCCTCTCTCCTTTATAGCTGTTTTAGCTCCAGTGTCCCAGGTGTGGAGCAGGTGTGGATAGTTACTTTTCACTGGTTTCCCCAAAATGTATGTAGCAGACTTTTCAAAAAGTTTGGTGACGTAAAAGTGATTTATGTTGGGCCTCCCTGGTGGCGGCGCAGTGGGTTAAGCAACGCACTATGAAGCAAACCACAACCACTGCAGCACGAGTTCGGTCCCTGCTGCCGGCCAGGGAGGGGACCCACATGGCGCAGCAGACCTCTCCTGCTTCACCCGCTGCTCTCCTCAGCAGTGTACTTCTGTTAGTCTGCCTGTCCTGGTCCCAGCTCTGTCTCTGGTGAATCCTCTCACCCCCCACACCTCTGGCCTGTGCCCCAGTGCTTGTATGCATAAATAAATAAATATTCTAAAAAAAAAAAAGTGATTTATGTCAGAGCAAGCTAGTAACTTAAAACCAGATATTAGATACCCATGTCCTCTAAAGTCTGACTATCCTGTCACGAGGGACTGTTCACCTTTTTAACTATAAGTGCTTTTTCTGAAGTTCCAGAGTCCCACCGCATTGCATGGCTCCCTTCTCCAATCTCAATTACCGTTAAAATCTAGTGGAGAGCATTTTATCTAGCAGGTTGTTTCATTTTAATGGTATGACATCCCTATCCCAACACAAGTATAGAACATAAGTATTTTTCTAAAGGAAAATTCCTCTTCCTAAAAGGAATTCAAGGCTGACTGTTAAAAAAATGCAATAAAATAATTTCTCCACCAATATAACAATAATTTTGTTAAATTTGATACATTTAAAGAAATTATCATGAACCCTGGCATTAATAAGACAGAGAAAGAAAGACCTAAGGTATGGATATGTTAATTGTGTAAAATCACTCAATTCACATTTATACAGTAAACTTTTTTTTTTTTTTTTTTGCATAGATGAACTGGGGTATAGGCCAGAGGTACTGGGGTTGAGAGGATTCACCATAGACAAAGTGGAGAGCAGAAACAGGTAGATCCACTGAAATACACTGCTGAGGGGAGCAGTGGGTGAGACAGGGGAGGTCTGCTGTGCCATGTGGGTCCCCTCCCTGGCAGAGGATCAAACTCAGGCCTTCCTGGTGGTAGTGTTACAGGGCAGGGAGAGGAGCACTTAGAACTTTTAAGCTTGCCTTTTTTGAATGGGTTTTGCTATTTGCCGCATTAAGATAAATATATAAAATTTTTAATGGAAAGGAACTTTAATATAACTAGGGTATAATAAAGAAAGAACAAAGAATATAGTTACTAAGTTAAGCATTTAAAGTTACCCATCTCCTTGAGAGTAAAAGTTTAGCTAAATAGGATTGGCTTAAAGTAAGGCCCAAAAACCTGCCACACATTTAAAGGACCTTTTAGTAGAGACTTATAGAAAAGGGTTAGAAAGAGTTTGATAAATTTGGGAGGAAAAGAGCAAAATTAAAATTAAGATGAAAGTTGCTATGGTTAACTTTTTTACGGATTTTTTACTTACATTTGTTTTAACTAGTTTAAGACTAAAAAAATAAGCGCAGTTTTTTTACATGTTTTTTTGCTTTACGTGCTTTTTTTAGGTTTTTTTGCTGTTTTTTATTTTTATTTATTTTTTTTGTAGAATTTTTTTTTTTTTTTTTTTAGTTTTACTTACGTAGGGTGGAACTAGGATTTTGGAGCTTTTTTTTTTTTTGGGACCACCCTGTTACAGTAGCACTGACACTTAACCAACCGAGGCCACCAGGGAGGTCTTATTCAATAAACTTTTATTGCGTATTTGCTCAGTGCCATGGCTGATGCTGCATGAACAGTGAGGAGTCACACACATGGGCTCTGCAGATTACAGTCCAAAAGGGGCAATAGAACATGTTTTCTTAATATGCATGCATGATACTTTCGGGTGATTATAGGAAGGAAGTAATAGAGTGTGACAATAAAGTATAGATGGGGCATTTGCTGTTGAGGATGGGCCAGTGGATTGGGAAGATGGTGACCTCCTGAGGACTCAGTCAGAATGTCACCAGCAGGACAAGGCTCTGAGGAGGAAGGAGAGACTGAAAAAAAACCAGTGTGGCTGCTCAGCAGCCCCCCTAGACATACATCATACATACACATGTCTTTTCCTCCCACTAAGTTCATCCTTTATATAAAATGAGCAGCAACTTTGACCAGAAGAGAACTGTGAGGCATCAATCCCACAAATCTATATGCTGCCTGCTATTTTCTCTTAAGCAAGGGTTCTTTAAGTGAAGTTTTAAATGCTGGTGTGGTGGTGACAGTGTAGTAAACATCCGCCAAGCCCTCAGGACAAGTTGGGGAATTGTAAATACTAGTCCATCTGCAACTCATTTGTTGTCTCTTCAGAGAGTAGGCCAACGACAAACTTTTGACTGATGGCTAGAATTTTCTTTTGTTTTGTTTTTAAATCTTGCTTATTGGTAACAGAGTCACCCAAAATACTATGCTTAGGCAGATGCCTGTGGCAATTGATGAAATGCAGCAATTGATATTGAGATGAGTAGAAGTTACCATATAAAAGCCTTTAAAAAACCATATGTAGACAAGATAGTTGATGTTTTCCCCTCAAAAATGATAGTTTATTCATGAGTTAGTGTAATTCTGAGTTAAATTTAAGGAAACTCTAAGCTCTTTCCCTTTCTATACCAAGTGACAAATAATTTCTATGATAAATATTAAGGGCACCACAAAATGAGGCAGATAATTAAATATATTGAACAATTTTCTTTTGGGGTAATTTTTTTTTTTTTATTTCTTTCACTTAGAAATACAAACTTGTAAGCGCAACAATTGTTTTCATTAAAGTGAGCAGAGCAAGTAGATGAAACCAAAATGACAGTTTTCACCGTGCAAATCATAAAGATTCAGCTGAATCTTAGTCCTCTAAGAAATTTCATACTCTAAGACTTAGTGTGTAATAATGGGACATGAGAAGGAGGAGCTCAAAATGCATTTGAAAAGTTGAGGTTATTCAACTGTTACTGCTGTTTCTGTTATCCTTTGAATATGAAGTGGGTGACCATATATTCAAAAATATGATTTGCTGTTTCTGTTATCCTTTGACTGTGAAGTGGATGAGCATATATTAAAAAATATGATTTGCTTTTATATATATAAAAGGAGGAGTAGCCAGACTAGAGCTGACACCCTCTACAGAGCTCGGTGTGGGCTGGAGCAGCAGCCAGCACTTCCAGAAAACCACAGCCAGTATTATAGTTGTTGGTTGTATTTTTCTTAAGCAGACAGAGATTATCCTACAATCTCAGGGGAGAGAGAGGCCCAACTGTGTTGCGCTGGCCTGGAGAAGACCACCAGTACAGTGGGACTGTGCCGTTCTCAGAGAATACAACTAAACAGAATGTACTACTTCTAACCTCAGCTCTCCTGCTTCCTTGAGGTGACCTTGAGAAGCATAATTCCACAATCTCATGTCTGTAGATGTAAACCCATCTTTGATTGCTATTTGCTTTTCCTCTTTCCTCTTCTTTCTTTTTAATTAAATGAGCCAGTGCATGTAAAGACCCTGTTGAATGCTGCTCCTCTCCCTGAGGAATTGGTGGTAAGTAGTCATAGCTTGTAGCTGAGCAGATTATCCTCACAAATATCTTAGGGGGTATGGAGATCAAGACACTGAAGCGCAGAGAAGTGAACTAACTTGCCAGAAGACATATAATTAGCCATCAGTCAGACCCCCACATTGTGAGTTCCTCACCACTATAATGTAACAACTTCATTGTTAGCATTTCAGGGGCAATATTCTCATCAGTTTACTTTTATTTAACAAACTAATAGATTGCATTAATGATAAAAGTCTTTTTTTTTTCTTAAAGATGCGATTCAAAGCTATTTGTCTCTCACGTAGGGAAAAAAGTAGACCATAAGACATTTTTTAGAAAACTTTATTCACCATCATTACATACTATCTTACTGTAATATCACAATAAGTCTATAGTGCAAGAGGGGAGACAGAATTTAGGCATGTTAAATAGAGGGTAATAGTCATTACCGTTCATTAGCCTATATATTCAAGCATTGGTGTTTTTAACTAGGTCTAATCCCCAGGATGATGCAAAGCAGATTTATCCTCACTTTTAGAAAGACACCAAATTAGGAAGTCCAATAACTTGTAAAGGGCTCAAACCCTTCTGATAGAGCCAGGGTCCAAATTCAGGTCTCTCACTCTCTTCAAACCGTGCCTCTTCTGGTTCAGCAGGAAATGACATAAATAGTTGCCTCCTTACTTTTAAAAAATTGTGCCCTTCCTTTCTCTGTTTCTATCATTGCCCAAGTTGAAATCCTTATCATGCCTCACTGAGGCATTTAAAAAGACCTTCTAGACAGTACCTCAACATGGTAAAAGCTATATATGACAAACCTACTGCAAATATAATCCTCAATGGGGAAAACCTGAGAGCAATTCCCTTAAGATCAGGGACAAGACAAGGATGCCCACTCTCTCCACTGCTATTCAACATAGTACTGGAAGTCTTAGCCAGAGCAATAAGA
>JAGFMF010011792.1:2917458-2929221 GCA_019455555.1 Galemys pyrenaicus | reverse complement strand
GAGGTGATGGTGCACTGGTGAGATGGTGATGGGGAATACATGGGGATTACAATTAATGACAAGTATATGTAAATTTTAAAATATTTTAATTAAAAAAAACTGCCAAAAAAAAAAATAAAAAGACCTTCTAGAGCTCCCTCCACACCGTCCCCAGAGTATGCAGCAGCAGTGCAGAGACCGGGATTGCTTTGCTTAACATTTCAACAGGTCTCTTCAGTGATCTACCAAAGTCCAGGGCGCCTTCTGGCCTGTGAAGCCCTCCACAGCAGCCTTGCCCAAGCACCCAGAAGTTCACATCTCATGTTTCACTTTCAAGTAACACAAGATTTCAGCATTCCCCAGAGCATCCTGTTGATAATTCAGTACGACCTCTATGCCTTCTGAAATCACCACCTTCTCACCGCTCCAAACACGGCCACGTATGTTACTCCCTTATGAATCATGGCACACATTTCCTCCAGAAATTCTGCCCACCCTTTACTCCTGGAGCTGAACAAGGAGACTCTCCTTCCCACTTACAGTGTGTCGTGCACAGATTCCCTCACAGTTTTGAGATGGTCTACTTACATCTACATGACCCTGCTATCGTGTTTCATTTAGCTTTGTTTTTCCGGCACCTGGTAACACTAGGAATTCAGTGAAGAATTTGTTAAAATAAACTGAACCAACTTTGCCAAGTATCACATTTAGGAAATAGAAGAACCAGGATTTTAGCTCAGGTCTTCTTAGGCTGTGACCAGTTCACTGTTACAAGCAAAAACAAACACATCCATGCAGTAGAGGATTAGACGGCATAGTCTTTCTTGAAACAAATCCTGGGGTAGAAGAGCTAGATCAGGTGCCCAACACAAGCCTGCCAGGATTGTCATCTTGGGAGTAAGTGACAGAGAAACATTCTTAGACAAGTTGTCTTTGGCATCTGTATGTGATCGATTTGGGCAAGTTCCCGGTGTGGATCAGGGTATTTCTGAAATGTCTGTAATACAGTAAAAGTTTGCATTTAAATGAAGTATGTTCATACCAACAATGACCTTTAGTAATTGCATAATTACTGCATTGCCTGGTACTGTTTACAGACATTCGGTTATTAAATACAGAGTCAGAAGCAGGGGAGGGAATCACAATTTTTCTTGATAGACTCACAACCAAAAAATAATTAAAGACTAAAAGAACAAAACATGAAAAACCTTCCACAAAATAAGAAGTTAAACATATGTTAAATGAATACTACCACTTACCTCGGAATTAGGAAAAACGAAGACTGTTTTGCTAATCTTACTGCCTGTAAGTGGTGAACACATATATTCAACATTAAAAAAAAGTAATTTTAAAGTAGCTATAATTTGATATTTTTCTCCTTGCAGGATTTCAAATTAAAATACTTTAAGCTCTTGGGGGAAGGCCTCCCTTTCCTTTCTGGATTCTCTCTCCCTCCTTCCTCACTCTCTTAGATGGGTTCCCTTGAGGACACTGCCTTTGGCTCTTTGTTCTTTCATACTCTCTTGGGATTGCCTCAAGGAACTTCACTTCAGCTATCTTTCAAAATCTGTTCACTCCACTACTGCAATTCGATAGCAAAAATAAAAAAAATAAGCTAAATAATAAAAGAGCCATCAACTTGAATAGACACTTCTCAAAGAAATACATAAAAATGGCCAACAGCCCTACAGAAGGTGCTCAATAATAATCAAGGGAATGCAAAGCAAAGCCATCACCTCCCTCCTGTTAGAAAGAAAATAACAAAAATGCAAAAAAAATAGTAGCTTTAGAGCCTATGTGGGAAAATAGGAACTATTGGTGAGAATGTAACATGGGGCAGTCACTATGGAAAATAATATGGAATTTCCATAAAAACTCAAAATAGAACTACTGTATGATTCCATTTGTGGGTAGTGAGACAAAAAAAAATTGAAAATAGATTCTCAAAGAGATATTTACACTTCTGTGTTCACTGAAGCATCATTCACAGTAGCCAAGATACAGCAACAACCTAACTGTCTACCGACAGATGAAAGGATACAGACAATATGGTTTCTACATTCAATGAAAATATTATACAGCATAATTACTGGTTCTGTAAAATGTACCTGGATTTTAACCTAGTTAAATATTTTTATTGTATTGGAGAACAGTTTTGTATAAGTTGGCACATTTCTGAGTTCCAAGCATAATTTTATAGTGTTTGATGGATATATTTCACATTCAAAAACTCTTAAGTCTGTACTTAAAATACAGTGTAATTGTCCACCTTTCCAAAATGTCTCCAACCCTTGCATAGAATATATTGCCACCAGGAGTCAGGGGAATGCCTTCATTTCATGAGCTGAAACTAGCATCACTACTTTGTGTGTGTGTGTGTGTGTGTGTTTGTAGTCTTATGCTCAGTTAATGATCAGTATTTAAATATGGTAGTAACGAATAGTTTTTAGTCCTGACATATAAAAGGTGCTCCCCTGAATCCCCATGGCATTTTGATAATGTGTGTAGCATATCTCCAAACATTCATTAACAAAATAGGTCTCTGCAGCGCCCTATGAGCTTTTTAGGGCCTTCACAAATTAAAGAATATTTTCTTAATGCTGACATTGTGTTTTTGTTTTTGTTTTCACAAATACATGTACAGCAGAGTTTTCCAGAGGCTACCTGGCATGGGATAAAATGATTCTGATAGTTAAAAGACTGTATTATCCTTATAGGCTTGGACTTGAAGTTTCCTCATTTTTAATTTCTAATGCGGTAAATATTAACAGACATAAACTATAAGGAAAAAAGTTATTTGGGAACCTCAATAGTTTTTTGGGTATCTAAAGAAGTCCTGGTAACCAAAATACCTTGACAACTTCTTCTCCAGTTAATTAGCTCTAATTAAATGCTTGTGTATTTTTGGCTTCCTCCTGAGGACAGGAATCTTGTCATATTTATATTTGGAGTCAATCACACTGAGAAGCTAACACTAATCATACATAATGGATATGCAATAAAAACTGTTGAAAAGTGAAGTATTGCTATCTGAAAGATGCTATTAGGATAAAACAGGTATTAATGAAGACTCCACATTTTTTAGGTTTACACATTAAAATTAAGTAAATTTATTGTAAAAGTTTAAACATTTAATTCAAATACAAGTATGTAGGTAAAGTATAATTTGGTCCCCTTTTTTCTAGTCTTTCACTATTTTTAATGTATAGTTGTCTTCTCTCCAAAGATCAAATTTTTTAAAGATATTTTTCATTTTTGATTGGATTTTCTTCCTGTACATAACCTTAAAATATCAAATTTTGATCCTAAAACATCTCTACCTTTCTTCCTAACATTCAATTATATTAAAGTCCAATAATATATACAGTCTTCTCAGATACCAGTTTCTCAACACTTATTATAAAATTCCACTTGTCACTTTTTGTTTCAAATGAAATACAATAGCACTTTGCTGAGAAATACATCTTGACTGTGCAAATTTTTATCTTTGATGCAAATTTTTCTTTTGTAAGTTAGTATAATTTACCATGGAGCTTCATATTTTAAACCTATTTATTCCCCCATAAAAGTTATGAAGGCTTTTACACAAAAAACTTCAAGTATTATTACAATCTATTTATCTGAATTATAATGAAAATATATCAGAACTCATGGAAACTGATCACTGAAGAAATGTTGTAAAATGCAAAGGAGTTCTAATAATACAAAACCACGTGAAATTTCAAATTGATATTTTAAAACTGTAATTATATGAGGTGTGACGAATTAGCATAGTGAGAACAGCCTTTCAAATACAAGCAAATACATATAAGTTGCTTTGAGAAATGCTAGGCTGAGAAGCAGCAGAACCATGGAGAATAACCTATGACGGTCCATTGAATGACCACTCCTTATCAGTCTTGGGTATAAATTTCAATTGTATTTGTCGGCTGGTTACACCCAATTCATATATCTGAAATCTTGGGATCCTTTGGTAATTTAGTAAAATTTCTGACAGATCAACCAGTCAGAAAATCAACAAGGAAACAATAGCCTTATAGGAAGAATTAGAGCCTTATAGGAAGAATTAGACCATATGGGCTAAACAGATATTTTAGTGCATTGCATCCAAAAAGTACTGAGCACACATTTTTCTCAAGCTCACATGGAATATTCTCCAAGATAGGTCACTGGTTGGGTCACAAGCATCAATAAAGTCATGAAGTTGAAACCATATCAAGTTTTTTTTTTCTGATCATACTGCTATCAAAGTAGAGATCAACCACAAAAAGAAAATTGGAAAAATCTCTGATGTATAGAGACAGCATAACATACTATCAAATGACTATTGGGTAAATGAGGAAATCAAAGAAGAAACTTAAAAATACCTGGATGCAAATGAAAATAAAAATATGAGTTATCAGAATCCGTGGGAAGCAGCAAAAGCAAAACAAAGAGGGACGTACATGACAATACAGGTCTCCATCAAGACACAAGAAAGAGTTTAAATAAATAAGCTTACCTCTCAGCTTTAAGAAGCAGGAAAAAAAAAAAAAAGAACAAATGAAACAAAGTCAGTAGAAAGAAGGAAATAGCAAAAACTAGAAAAGACATAAATGAAATAGATATAAAAAGGACAATCCAAAAGATCAATGAAATCAGAGATGGTTCTTTGAAAAATGAACAAAATAGACAAACCTCTAGCTAGAGTCACAAAAAAGGGGATAGTTTAATAAAATCAGAAGTGAATGAGAACTTACAACAGACATCTCAGAAATATGGGACATCATAACAAACTTGTGAACATTTACATGCTAATAAGTAGAATAACCTAGAAGAAATGGACAAATTCTTAGTATCCAATCTTCTGAGACTTCAGGAAGAAGTAAAAATCTTCAAGAAATCAATTATAAGCAAGTAAACTACAATATAATCAAAAGTCTCCCCCCAAAACAAAAGCCCAGGGACAGACAATTTCACTGATGAGTTTTATCAGACCTTCAAAGATGAACTAATAACTGTCTTTCTCAAGCTCTTCAAAAAAATTGGGGAAGAGGAAATGCTTGAGAGTATTGAAGGCAGCATAACTCTGGCACCAAAAGCAGACAAAAACATCACACATAGAAGAAAATTACAGCCCGTATCCCTCATGAACATATATGCAAAAATTCTCAACAAAATCTTAGCAAACCAAATTCAGTAATGCATTGAAAGGATTACACACCATGATCAAATGGGATTTATTGCAGATATGCAAAGATGGTTCAATATCTGAAAAGTGATCAATGTAATTCACCATACCTGCAAAAGAAAAGATAAATATCCTAAAATTATATCAATGGTTACAGAGAAAGTATTTAATAAAATTCAACACCCACTTACAATAAAAATCCTCAAAAAAATCAGGGTAGAAGGGACATAGATAAACATAATAAAAGTCATATATGACAAATCCATTGGTAACATCGTATTCAGTGGTGAAAAACTGAAAGCTTTTCCTCTAAGAGGAAGTACAGACCAGGATGTTTACCCTTACCACTACTATTCAACATTGTATTGGAAGTCCTAATGAGCAACCAGGCAAGAGGAGAATGTTAAAAAAAAAAAAGAGGTTGTATTTCTGTTTCAGGTAGGGTCCAAGAAAATGTTTAATTCATTTATTTTGTCACCCAGGAGTTTTACATAAACCAAGTTCTTATGTATTCTACATCATTCGTATGAGTTTCATATGAGACTTGTTAGAATTTTTGCTTTAAAAAAATTAGTTCCAAGAATTTTTAGGGTCACCAACTGCAATCGTTCTAAGTTTCAGTTTTACTTATAGACTCTCGCCTACCAATTCCGGTGACTCTTAAAGTTTGTTCTTGGTCATATAGAATTTAATGAGCTTTCCTCCCTGCCAATATGTGCTGTAAATTCTTATAGCAGCTGCTATTGTGCAGTTCTGTTTGGGTGTTACAAAGCTTTACATTACTCTTTTTGTTCTTCCTGCAGGCTCTCTGAGTTTCTCTGCAAGAACCGATATAGTCTTTGTGTGTGTGTGTGTGTGTGTATTTTTAAAAGCCACTCATCTTTTTATTTGTCCCATATTGTATCAATGGGAAGGAATACATACATGAATTCTTATCTTTTTAGTGAGATTATCTTCCTCTATCTTAACATAAAAAACTTCCTTACCAAGCCCTAATAATAATAAATTATAATTCCATGACATTCTCTTGATCAAAAAATTCCTTTTGGCATCTAATCCCACTTTAAGGTCGTATTAAGGATACTAATTTTCCTCTTTTCCTCCTCTCCCTTTACAGTACAGCATCTGTGTTCTCAAAATGCAGGGCTTCTATACATTTTTCATACAGTTTGTTTTTAATAACAGAGCTTTTATTTATTTTTTATGCATAAGAATTTTTTGTATGTCTACTTTTTAAATTTATTTACATATTTTTACATGTTTGTTTAAAACGCAACTGTTGTCTGCTTCTATAATCAGCATTTAAAACAGCAAGGCATTTTTCCTAGAAATAACTAAAGGTTATGTCTGTCACTTTTATTTTGGTACGGGTGAGGCCCTCCTAGAAGCCACTGGGCACAGTCCTTGTCTCCCTCATGAGAGCAGCCTGCAACACAAGGGTACCTGTTAGATTCAAGGCTGGTTATTAAATACCAAATAAAGTAATCAGATAAAATGATGTTTGTGAAAGCACATGAAAAGGGGTGTGGGGTGTCAAGCTCTGGTTCCCTCAGCACATTGCCAGCGACCATGGGATGCCAGACATTCACTGAAGCTGTGTGTTACTGTTGTTTCACACCTCACTGACCCCTCATTCTCTACAGCATAATTAAGGATCTTTCAACTTAGGCTTGAATGTACAAGTTAACACTGTGAAATAAATGAATAAAAAAATTCTTCTTTAAGTATAAATCTTCTTTATACTTTGTAAAGTATAAATTCTTTAAATATAAATCTTTTAATATAAATTTTCTTTAAATATAAATCAGCACTTTCAAATTTTATGTTTAATAGAGTGTTACAGAGTTGGCTTTCTTAAAACACCTTAGTGACTCTAATATTTAAAAAAGCATATTTACAAGAAAAGAGAAAAAGGGCAAGTTATCTAAATATTCTTTTTATTATCCTTATGATTTTTTTTACCTTGGTTCCCTAATGCCTCTTTTATATAATTTCTACCTCATACTTTATTCATCACAGTCAGTGAGTTAAAATTTTTTTAATGCAAACCTTTAATTGAACAAGAAACTGAACCAAATTTCAGGTACTTGGAAATCAGTGAAAAGGAATTGAAACAAATATTTAGGCATCTTTAGTGGATATCAGCATTAAATACATATATATATTAAGTATGCTTTACTTTCAGTAAAATTTATTTTGATGCTTGACATCAGTTTTTTTTTTTAATTGGTAACAAGACATGAGGCCTAGAAAATGACTAAATAATGAAAAAAATACCTGTTGAAATGTGCATACTTTGTAATTTTAGCAAATGACTGCAATCCATAAGTATGGAGGAAATGTTTGCCTTTGCAGGACCTCGATGGAGATTAGTAATTCAGATAGTTTAATAGTTTGCCTCCAAATCATCCTGATTCCCCAGGTCCGAGCTCTCCTCTTTATGTGTATCCCTTCAAGTGTTGTATTCCCTTCCCAGCCTTCATCATGCAGGCAGGTGAGTTTAAATCAGCATCTTCTCATTGTGCAGGCTTCTCTCTGGAGCTTCAGATTCACATTCTCAGCTGTTTAGTGGCTGTTATTCCCTAGATCAGCTATCTGAGTGATTGCTTCAGCTGAGCCTAAACTGCTTTAACAATCCCCCTTAACCCAAGAGATATCTTCGCTGGTTTATAGGTCACAGGAATTCCATTTCTTCATATCTTGTGTTCATAATAACTAAGTCATTTTCAACTCTTCATTCTCCTTCACCCCTTAAATTTTCTCAATCATTCAGTCATATAGAGTCTATCTCCAAAATATGTCCCCTCTGAGCCTCGCTTCCTTCACCTTGTTCATACCCTTATTGTTAATCTCGAAGTATATAACAAGAGAAGGGGCAGGAGAGTTTTCTATCACCCTGGACGCAGCCGCCAGGTTATTCCTCCTATCCAGTTCTCAACTCTGTGGCTCTAACATTTTCAAATTAGTGCCTAGAACACCACCAGTTTTAGGTTTTATTCTAGGCAGTGTTAATGAATAAGAATAATATAAATTCTAAAGTACGGTTAATGAAATAATTTTTGTCTAAGTGGCTGTGCAACATCTTAGTTCTCCTGTGATGTCAGTATTTAAGCCAATGTAGTACCAGGCTCCATAATTGAAAGATGATTTAGAGTGACCAGAGAGCAAAATTTGTTTAAAATTCAGTTTCCCCTAAATCAGTGTTCCCAGAGAGAATGGAAGATTTTTGTAGCCTCCAGGAAAATGGAAATTTTTTTGTGTGTTCTACAGTAGATAAAAGAATGATTCCCTGCTCTGTGAGTGCTATTTTTGCTGTGTTTACAATGTGTGATGTTGTGAAATCATCATGGTTGGAATGCTTTAAAAAAAAAAAAATTCTCCTAAGGATAGCTAAGGAAAACTCCCAAGAATTGAGAACAACTAAAAATTTCAAACAAGTTATTGAGCAGTAGCTAGTTTCAGCAAGTAAGAGAGAACATACAAATATGAAGATTTGTTTCCCAACCCAAATCAGTAGGGGCCCCCTTTCACCCTATGTAAAATGCCAAGTCTTGTGTGTGACTGTCACATCCTCTCAGCCCGCCTTCCATCCTCTTCCATACCCGATCCCCTGGTTACCCTTTCCCTCTCTGGTTCAGATCCTCTCTGTATGTGCTTACTAAGACCCTTTTTCTCCCTGGGCACTTTCGTCCTTCTGTTTGGAGACCCTCTTTCCCATCCTCCTCCCTGAACTAGCATCTTCCTAGCTCCTATGGCTCAGTTCAAATGTTGTCTAGTCTTGAAAGTCTTTCTTGACCCCCGCTTCAGCTTGGGAGCCCTCATTGACATTCCCATAGTGTACATACTTCTCCCTCACACACTGTAATTGTGGGGTTTTATTTTTTGAATGCCAGTCCTTTCTCACTTCCCTTTTCTTATTTTATGAAATGAAAACCTACTTTTCGCAATACCAAATCTTAATATGGAGCAAACCAAAAGGTGTAAAAACTATCATGAAAGGCAGTTTCTTCAAAGCAAAAATTGAATATTGGTATCAGAACAGACTGCTTTAAGTCACCATAAACCACAGCAAGAGTTTAGAGTATTCTCTGCTCTTTATGTATTATCATTAATGTTTTCTAGTCTAATAAACCATGACCAGAGATCTTATTCCTCCTAATCATTCTCTGGTTTCCCATACTTCTCAGGCTGTGATTCAGGGCATCTTCATAGTTAGCTTCCTGTTAGGATTCCCTCTTTATGGAAGAGTTCTCTTGTCTACTTCCTCAGCTCACCGTTCTTACCTGGTTTCAACTAGCCCTTTGGATCATTCCAAGTATGTTTCACCAAATTAAACCAGCCCTCAGATTTCTGGACCTCATATCTCTTAGACGATTTAGATGTTCCTAATACACAAAATGCACTTGTCCTTTGCTTCAGTCCGCTTCTGACTCTTTTAATTGTTAACATAGGCTTTTTGTCTCTCACCAACAGTAAAAATCTAGGATGCACCCATTGTTTCTCTTCTATGAACATTATTTTCTATTATCATTAAATTTTTATTTTCCTTCTAAGACACCCATTAACCATTCCCCTTTCCTCCCCACCGCTTTCACATCTATTGCTTTTATTCAGGCCTGGTGATTTCTCAACTGGACTACTAGACTATTATAATGTCTGGTTAACTAGTCACCTCAATTGTAATCTGCTCTTCTCAAATTTGTGCTCCCTGATCATTTCTGTCTCCCTTAAGTATTATTTGGTAACTTTTTATTCAGCATAATCTCTTTATTTTTTAAAAGATTTATTAATTGATGCATACAAGAGCTGGGGTACAGGCCAGAGGAATTGGGGGCGGGAGTGAGAGGATTCACCAGAGACAGAGTGGGAAGTGGAATAGATAGATCTATTAAAATACACTGCTGAGGTGAGCAGCCGATGAGGCAGGAGAGGTCTGCTGTGCCATGTGGGTCACCTCCCTGGTTGGGAATCTAACTCGTGCTGCAGTGGCTGTGGATAGCTTCATAGTGCTAAGACTTAACCCGTTGTTCCGCCAGGGAGGCCCCCTTCATAAGCTCTTTAACATGGCACACTACAACATACTCTTACTTGCCTCTGCCCCTTCCTGTGCAATGCACCATATTGTGTTCTATAAAGATGAATCTGCCTGTCGTTTTCTAAACCTAGCAGTCTTTTCCATGCTTGATCCTCTGTGAAATATTTTGCCCTTTCCTCTTCTCCAGATAATCTGTATTCATTTATTCTAAGGAGACTTCCCTGATCTCACAATCTGAGGCTAAGAATCTAGATATGTAGTCCAAAATTATCTGTATCTGTATACCCATATTCCATTAGAGTCCAATCTCATTAGGACAATGATTTTGCCTTATATGTTTATTCAGTCTCAGCAGTTAGTTCAGTGCTTATTAGAGTCATCGCAGTGTCAAGCCAGACTGAAACTTGGGGCAATTTTACAAAACTCAGCGTGGGATAAACAAACAAGCAAGATTAAATAGTTGTTTATGTGGGAATCTTAAAATCGGTTTTAAATAAGTGTTTATTACATAAGAAGTAAGGAAGGAAAATGCAACGGCATGAAAAGTAAGTTTCATCATCTTAAAATAATTCTTCTCTAGTTAGAAGCTGTCTAGACACATATTTTCTACTTTCAACTCTGTCAAGTTCTGACTTACCCAGAAGTTTAGGCTCTGCCAGATATCTTCTCCATGTCTTCATTCAAACTGTCGTCCTTGCCAGGTTCCTTGCATAAAGTAGCCCTCACTTTTCTCTACCAGGATAACGTACACATCATCGTAGCCTCAGCTCCTCTGTATGTCTCATCATGACAATTAAGTACAAAAGCCATTTCACAAAACAGTGTGGATAATTTCGTTCCACCTCAACTTTATATCCTTAAAAGATATATTGGTCTCTATGTATTTTCAATTAAGTATACATTTTACACAAAAATATTCAAAAAGGGTACTTTATCTTCCCTTGGTAAGTGGAATGAAAGAAGGATTGATTCAGGAAATTCTTATTTCATCTTCATAATATTTGGGAAGATTTCTGATTGCTTTCCAGGGACGTTTGACTGGGCCTCCCCAGATTAGATTTTAGTATTCCTCTTTTCTATAAATTCCAGGGCACGACAGCATCATTTCAACAAATTCTTTTTTTTTTTAAGATTTATTTAATTATGTTTGACATCATTTGTAGTACCCTGGGAATTCCCACCACCATTTCACCCATGCACCATCACCTCAGTCCCTTGTGAGTCCCTTGTGCTCTTTCTGCCCTCATCCCGGTCTCTATCCCGCTCCGCTCTACCCCCCACCCGGCCTTGGAGTGATCCCTTTGGTTTGTCTTTGTCCTTTTGTTCTTATTGTGCTCTTTGTTTGTTTTGGGCTGTAATTGTTCATTTCCTTTAGCTCCTTTTATTATTATTATCTTTGTAGTTGTTGTTCCTTTACATTCCTCCTAAGAGTAAAGCCATCCAATATTTTTCTCTTGCCTTCTGACTTATTTCACTGAAGATAATTCCTTCTAGCTCCATCCATGTTTCTATAAATGGCCCTAGTTTTTCATTTTTGATTGCTGAATAGTATTCCATTGTGTATATGTACCACATCTTC
>JAGFMF010011792.1:2904830-2916395 GCA_019455555.1 Galemys pyrenaicus | reverse complement strand
CTCAATTGTGAAAGGAATATTTTTCTTGATTTCTTCTTCTTCAGATTGGTTGTTTGTATATAGGAAGGCTACTGACTTTTGTGCATTGATCTTGTAACTCAGTAAATTGGTTGATTTTTTTAATTAGATTTTCTGTAGAGCTTTTAGGGTTTCATCTGTATATAGTGATAGTTTTACTTCTTCTTTCCCTATTTGAATGCCTTGAATGTCTTTTTCCTGTCTTATTGCTCTGGCTAGGACTTCCAGTATTATATTGAATAGTAGGCGAGAGAGTGGGCATCCTTGTCTTGTTCCTGACATTAAAGGGAATGCTTTCAGTTTTTCACCATTGAGGATAATATTGGCTGTGGGCTTGTTGTATATAGCTTTTATCATGTTGAGATATGGTCCTTCTATCCCAAGGGTTTCGAGAGTCTTCATCATGAATGGATGTTGCACTTTGTCAAATGCCTTCTCTGCATCAATAGATATGATCATCTGGTTTTTACTCTTCCTTTTGTTGATGTGTTGGATTACATTGATTGATTTTCAGGTGTTGAACCCTCCTTGTGCCTCTGGGATAAATCCCACTTGGTCGTGATGTATTATCCTTTTGATGCAATGTTGGATTCTGTTGGCTAGGATTTTATTGAGGATTTTTACATCAGTGTTCATTAGAGAGATTAGCTTCAACAAATTCTTATACTAAATTGTTGAGTATCTGTTCTACTATCTACAAGTCTCTTAAAGTGAAATTTATTTCTGTACTGACAACTGATTATTAAAAGTTCAACAAATTTCACCAAATATGAGGAACTGAATGGAATCCCCCCATGACTATCTGTCCTGTTGTTTTGTTTTGTTTTGTTTTGTTTTGTTTTGAGGATAGGAGTGACCAGCTTTAGAAGAAGAAAGTAATTGTACTAAGCTTTCAGATCTAATTGTTTTAAATGCATACCAAGATAATAAAACTGTCTATTATTAGTCAAATTTACAGTGTTCCAAAATTCAGAGACTTTGTATTGTTTTAAAAAATACACCAACCCA
Organism: Galemys pyrenaicus; assembly: GCA_019455555.1. Lineage (NCBI taxonomy): Eukaryota > Metazoa > Chordata > Mammalia > Eulipotyphla > Talpidae > Galemys > Galemys pyrenaicus. Next base: position 2,915,369 of record JAGFMF010011792.1, on the reverse strand, counting down.
CTGAAAATAGGTATTCAAACAAATATTTGTACAAAAATGTTCATACAGCATTATTCGTAATAGCCAAAAGGTAGACAAAACCCAGCTGTGAATGAATGGAAAAATACATTGTGGTAAATATGTAAATGAAATATTATTTGGCCATGAAAAGGAATAAAGCACTTATATAAGTTGCAATACAAGTTACACCATGATGAACCTCAAAAACATTTTTCTGAGTGAAATAAAGCCATACATACAAGACTTAATATATATGGGATTTCCCTTTGGCATGATAAAAAATTTTTGGAAACTGATAGAGGTAATGGTTGAACAACATTATGAGTGTACCACTGAATTGTAAAATTTAAAAAGATTAATTTTATGTTTATCTGAATTCAATTTTTTTGTGACTCTCACCTAACTAAAAAAAATATACCAACTACATATGACTTAGAAATAGGCAGTAATCGCACAGGTTAATTTTACAAGTCTTCCCCATTATACATGAAGCTTTAAAGGAGAGAAAAATTAACATGATAAAAATATTATTCATTTATGAAGTTATATTTTCATGACCTTATTCTGTTTTAAAGGTTTCGGACAAACCTTAAAACAGTAGAGTAGAATTATTGGGAGACAATATCTGCAGCAATTGATTTTTGCTATACCCTAGTTATAAAAACAAATTAGATAAATTTTCAAGGTTTACTTTGCCACAGCACTTAGATTAGTTTTTAAAAGCTAGACTTCATGAATTCTTTCTGATAATCAAAATTAATTCTTTTGTTGTTATTAAATTACCTATATACTATAAATCTGAAATTATAGAAATAGAAGATTCAAGAATATAAAACTTAGATTTCTTGAAAATGATGTAGTTTTTTTTGATTCAGCTATTAATGTTATTCCAGATGGCACTGCCTTGCTGTCATTTGTATGAGAGAATAGAAATGATTTTTCCATATGGAAAATCTTATGGATTTTATTACTAAATGGTATCTTAATGACATGCCATAATAAACATCTTATATAACTATTGTGAAAATTACTCATTGCACTGGAATGAGCAGTATGCCACAAGTTGATATTAAATGTATATCTTTTTTAGAAGTATTATTAATATCCCAAGAGAAATGGTCTAACCTATGCTCTCAGTAAAGCCCAGCTCAACAAGTAGTAACCTCCTATCATATATATGATGAACTTTGTAATAAAGGATAAAGAAGTAATAAAGCTGGAATTGCTGTCCTTAAGGAACTTACAATCTAGTGAGAGCCACGGAACCTACACAAACTTAGTTAGATAGCCTTATGTATAATACTGTAAGGGAAAGTTTCAAAAGTAGTACAAGAATGAAAGTAATTAGCTCAGTCTGAGGAAATGGGAAGGAATGGTATGGGAACTGGACTTGGTAAGATAAGTAGGAGTTCAATGGGTAAATTAAAGAAGGATGTTTAGGTCAATGTAAGCCTCTAAAATAGCTTTGTCATCTTCAGAAAAGTACAAGGAATTTAATGGTGAATGAAGATGAATAGAAGAGTGTGGTTCCATATCATTAATGCATACAGTAAAAACGAAAGTGAAATGGCTTCATCATGGAGAGAGGCACCCCATTGCTCAGCTCTGGGTATGTTGAGTGAAGGACTGAGTAGACCTCTAGCTGATGATACACTATTTTATCATTTTTCAATGATAATTTAAGACTCAGGGATGAATGCCATTATCTAGCAAGAGAATATAATGAGGGGGTGTCTCTCAGTCATGGAGAAAAACAAACTTAAATGGATTTCCTTATTTTCAAGTAAAGAAAATGTCATAGAAGGAGGAGGAAATCCAGAGAGTGTGATGTCATGGAACTCCAGGGAGGAAATAGTTTCAAGGAGGGAATAATCAGCACTGTTAAATGTCAGGGAAAAACTGAGTAAAACAAAGACTGAAATGTTTATTGGGTTTGTCAATCAAGAGGTGAAATGTAGTACAAGGGTAATTTCAGTGGAATGGGAAGCTGGAATTCAGATTGCAGATAGAGAACAAAAGAGACAAAGTTGTTTTAGTTTATTATTATCTTACTTTATGAAAATTTTCATGTTTTGTTTTACAAAGGTATTATTCCATTGGGATCACTGAGAAGGAAAGAAATAAAAGAGATATTAACCAAGTAAAGAAAAGTTTCAAGGAGTGGTTTAGACTTTTTTTTTTTCAATATCTTTAAGTCATGTTTTTAGAAAACAGACTCACTGGCAGTTTGACCTTAAAATTTTTCCTGGTAAAAGATAAACAGCTGGGATTACATCAAACTAAAAAGCTTCTGTATAGCAAAAGAGACACTAACCAAAACAAAGAGACACCCTGCTGACTGGGAGAAAATTTTTGCATGCACTTCAACTGATAAGGGACTGCTCACAAAGACCTACAAAGAGCTCACAAGACCCAACTAAAACAAAATAAACAATCCAGTCAAAAAATGGTCAGAAGAGCTAAAAAGACACTTCTCCAAAGAGGAAATGCTACATCAGTTATCATCAGGGAAATGCAAATCAAAACCACAGTGAGGTACCAACTTACACCAGTGAGAATGGTACATATTAAAAACAAAACAAAACAGGCAGTAACAAATGTTGGTGAAAAAGAAACTCTCTTATACTGCTGGTGTGAATGCAAGCTGTTCCAACCACTATGAAAAGCTTTGTTGAGGTTCCTCAATATACTGCTATTACTACTACTACTAAAAATGTAGATTCCATATGTCCCAGCAATTCCACTCCTAGGAATCTGCCCAAAGGACACAAAAAACTTTAATTCAAAAGGATACTGAATCCTTATGTTTATTACAGCACTATTTACAATAGGTAAGATATGGAAACAATCCAAATACCCAAAAGTAGATGACTGGATCAAGAAGATGTGGTATATATACACAAAGGAATAATTTTCAGCAAGCAAAAAAGATAGACTCATGCCATTTGCAGCAACATGGATGGAGCTAGAAGGGATTATGCTCAGTGAAATAAGTCAGAAGGAAAAGCACAAATATCAGATGGTTCCACTTAAAGGAATAATATAAGGAACCAAATAAAGGATTAGGGGACAGTAATAACAATAATAAATAAATTAGCAGGCAACTATAAATCAGAGGCATTCTGCAAGGGAGAGGGAGGCAGAGGACTCAAAGCTGGGGAGAGAAGAGCACAAGGGACTATAGTCACAGGTGAATTGGGGGTGGGAATTTTATGGGGAGTACACCTGAAAGGGGAAAGCATACAAGTATACATTGTGCAAGAATGAGCAATGATTTATATTTATATAAAAAAAATCCTGGTACCAGGGCAATTCACCATTGAACATTTTGAAATCATTTGAAACAAAACATATTATAGAAAGTTTTAGGAAATCCTTGGCAGCAGAGAACAGGCTTCCAATAGCTCGGTCCCTGTAAGTTCAGATACCAGCAATGAAAAGCAGATTCCTGCTTGTCAAGGGCTACGCGTGTGAGGAGGTTGTCGATGCAACGGAGTCAGTAACACTGGTGGTTCGAATGGCTCTGGAATCCACCTGTTGAGGTGCAAGGTCTGATTTCCACTTTCTCCCTCTGTAACTTTACCCTGGTTACTTTATTCCGTCTCAATTTTCTCACCTATTACTGGAGATAATGACTCAATGTAGATGATAAAGTTCTACCAAGAATAAAGGAGATTGCGTTTCTCTGGTGTTTGGTGTAAAGAATGATGATGTTGGTTGGTATATTTTGCAAAGTATTGATGATGATGGCATCTCACATAGTTTATGTAAATCAATTTTAAAGCCATAGACAGGATGTAATCATGAGGGCAGTGAGTGTAAGTGAAAAGGAGAAGTGGTGTAAGGACTGTTTCAGAGCTGTTCCATCTGTAAGACATTAGGATCTTGAGGAAGAACCAGCAAGGGAGACTAAGCAGACATGGTCACTGAGGTAGGCAGAAACCCAGAATAGCACTCATGGGAGCAAAGGGAAGAAAGTATTTTAAAAAGGAGTGGATGATCAAATGAGCCAAATCATATGAATAAGAAAAATTAGAATTAATCACTAGATTTAGCAAAACAGAAATCCTCAGTGACCTTGGTAAGAGTGGTTTTGGTGGACACGGCCCTCAGGTACATGTGACTATGATCACTTATATGCAAGCCAGTGAATAGGGCAGATTTTTCCCTTACATTTTTTTTCCCATTACAGTATATAATCCAAATAGGAACAATGCAGTGTGGCTGCTGGGGGTTTCTGGAAAGATTTTTGCAATCTTTCCTCTGAGAATTAATGGAAAGATATTCTCTGGCACCGAATGTGACCAAGAAAGTCACCACCATCCCTTGAGATTGTTGGCAGATCTCTTACAATCTTGGGAAGGAATACTTTTACCACAGGAATAAAACTAGTCACTGATGACATAATAGAACTACCAGTTAGTATTTCTCCTCAAAATACATGTAGCTAAAGATAATTATACAAACAGATAAATTCCATTTTTATATAGGTTATATTAGATTTTTCTGTTACCAACAAAAGAAGTATTTCTAACTGATAATGCAATATGTCAAGTCTAAAATTACAAGATGTGGATAGGGGAAAGGCAGTGGTTACTGGAGGGTTTTGGACAGGCCATAAAAATATCTCCTACCACAATCCATATAAACACAGGACCAAATCCTGCCTTTTCCATTTCTGTTTAATTTCAAAGGTGTTCTAATAATTTAATAAAAAATAATTAATATAAAATAACTACAATTCTGTTCTGAAAGGGTTCTGACATGATAGTGATAGAATTGAAATGTTTTATCTAGCCATGCCTTATCTTGAATCTTTTTGTTTTAGCTGAGCCAAGCAGCAGTTGGTTTTGGTGAGCCATTGTGTCTAAATAAGGTATTGAGTTCTGCAAAAGTCTTAGCAGAAGAGATAATGTGGGACCCTTTCCAACACTGAGCAGATATGAACCTGAAAACCCAACTCAGAAACCCTCAAGATAAAGTTATACTTGGTAAATGCTGGGGGAAACATCACAGTTTTGTGAACTCCAGGCAGAGCAGAGAAGTGAGAAGGAAGAAGAAAGAGACAATGAGACAGGACCAGAGGAGCCGGTGAAGGTTTCATTTTTTCTTTTTTTAAAATTTAGTTTTATTGTTTTATATTTTTGTAACCGTGGCTCTCCCCACCCCCACCACCAAAACACCCATAGTCCTCCTTCATAGTCCCTTATGTTCTGTCCCCCACAACCATTTTACCTCTCCCGATTTTCTCCTCTCCCCTCCTTGATGCCTCAGATCTATGCCCAAATTTCAAGGATTGGTTTAAAAGTTTGTTTTTTTCAATCCTTTGTTTTCTCTATATTCCATTTAGTATAAGCCCTCCCAGACTGCAGCAAATAGTATGAGTTTACCTTTTTGATTGATGTATAGTATTCTAATATATATTATTAATATATATTATATATTAATGTAATTATATATTAGCGATATATATATCACTTAGTCTTGATCTGCTTGTCTATTTGGGGGCTTTGGGTTTGGCGCCATAGCTTGGTTATTGTAAATAGTGCTACTATAAACATGCACGTGCAATAGTCCTTTCAAATTAGTGTTTCTGTGTTTGGGGCTTCCACGTCTTCATTCTGCAGTGCTTCTGTGAGTCAATAGAGCTTCTCTTGTGTTCAAGATTGAAAAAAATGGCCTCTTGTTTTTAAATAGTGGCTGTGACATGTGTCTCTGAATTTCAGCAACAGAGAGGGGTGTCGAGTTGGTGAAGGGGAATGTAATTAATCATAACTTGAACAAACGAGGGAAATAAAAATCTATTGAAAATAATAATAATTAATGAGGAGAAAAATCACAAATGTCCATATATGTACTCTATGGACCATAAACATCCATTGGACCATACTACCACTGTTTGATCAAAAAGATTATCTAAAATGAAGTAATTAGAAAACTGAAAATAAATAAGAAGATAATAGGCAAATGAATGAAAAAAGAAAAGCTGAGTATTATACATAAGCAATGTTAATATCAGACATTAGGAAGCTTAAGATACTGTCTTAAACTAGATAAGGGAAAAACATAAAATTGGATTTAAAAAGTCAGTCATCTCATGATAAATGATAAAAGATAAACTGCATTGTGTAATTGTACCAATCAACACAAAAACAACCAAATGGAGCAAAGCTATTATGATGAAAGAACTTGATTAAAGTACATTTATAGTGGCAAATTTCAATACATCTTTTTTCAAGTCAAAGACTTAGTAGCAAAAAAAAAAGACAAATTGAAAAGCTTAACCAACAAGCATTTAAAAATCCATACTTCCATATCCAAATGGAGAAGCAAATATGTATATTACCTATTTATATAAATCCATGGAACATTTACAAAAATTGCACATACACTTGGCAAAAAAGTAACTCTTACAATTTTTTTTTAAGGAAGAGATTTCACAAGCAGTTTTATTTCTAATAAACATAAGCTATTAGTAAATCTATAAATAAATATATCTAATAAATATAATAAAGTAAGAAATTAATAAAAGGTGGCCAAAATAATGAAACTGCTTATACATTTTTAAAAATATTCTTTTTGCTAACTATTGTATCAAAGTCAGATATCAAAAATGAAATAGAAAACATCAAGATGAAAATAATACTTCCAATAATAATAAACACTGTGAGACACTATAAATTCTTAAGGGAAAAGTTATCAGCTTAAGTCATTACTAAAGAAGAAAGATAACCATTAAAAAAATTTAATGGTCACCCTTTGAAACTAAATAACAAAAAGTGAAATAAGATAATTTGTTATAACAAAAGCAGAAAGCATTGAAATAAAAAGTGTACAAAAAACAGATAGCTAGTTATTTGAAAAGACATAGAATAATAAATACATTTCAAGTGTCATTAAAAAAAGGAAAAAGGAAAGAGAGCAAAATGTCCACTATTGGGAACAGGGAATAAAAAAAACGGAGGTATAGTTGACTATATAAAAATTGTAAAACTTCTGTGACAAAAGGTAACAAACACTAAAAATATATGATAGATTAAAAACTGCTCTCAACAGTTACAAAAGCATATTACCTGTGTGTACAAGGAACTCTTACAAATTGACAAAAAAGTTGAATACCAAAGGCTTTTAAAAGAGTGAGAATCTGAATAGAGAATAATAAATGAGAAAGTCTATATGGATAATAAGCATATTAAATTTTCACACTTGCTTTCTAGCAGTTAAGAAAATAAAAGTTGAATTACATAGGAGACAGCACTTTAAGCCTGGTAAAAATTAAACAATACACTCACAACTGGTGAGAATAAGTCCAAACAACCATTCTTTTGCATTGCTTAAGGAAATACTCATTATTACATACTTTTGGAAAGCAATCTGATAATGTATATTCAATCAAAATGTATTATTTTGACCTTCTTTACTGAAACATAACTCCATAAGAATAAAGAGCATCAGTCCATAAGGTTGTGTGTACATGGGTGTTTACTGCAGCATTGTTTGTAATGATAAAAAAAAAAAAAAAGGAAAATAATGTAATTTTCCACCGAAATGGATTGGTTACATATGCTAGCAGTAACACTCTGGGATAGTGTTCAAAAGGGATTTAACTGGAATTCTGCCAGATTCTTCGATTTGCATGAGGCAGTTTCAAGTGAGACCAGCAAGTTGATACCGGGCGCACAGACCATATACGACTCCACTTTGTAATGTACGTGTCTATTTTTTAATGGTTGTAGGAGTGTGACTAACTGTATATCCCAAGCTGTTAGTGTGGAGTTCCTTGGTAGAGCAAGAGCCAGAATAGGTGAGAAAATTCAAAGTTGATAGGGAAACAGAAAATAAAGAAACATTTAAAACTCTATTATGTAGAGGATTAAATTTCGCATGCATTTATGTAAACTTTATATACATAAACATGTAACTAGAAATGGTTTAAAATCAAATTTTGGGATAATGGGACTGCATTTCCCAAGCTGTATTCCATGGACAGTAACTGTCCAGGAGATACTCTCCTTCCTGAATGACCTGCCCAGCTGGAAATGCGGGAAGTCTTGCAGGGAACACCAAGGCTCCTTCTCTCTCTGCAGCGCGGGCGTACCTACCAGTTAATCCGTCACCTGTTCAGTGACTGGGTATGCTCTGTGCCTAGCTGCAACATGGGATTATTCAGGATACACTCTATATAAAAAAATATGAAAGAGAGGGGGGAGGTGGCCGACAGACCATAACTGATAGAATTGTGAGGATTTATACCGTTGAAACTGGGCAGCACAGGATGACATCAGAAGCAGAAAAAAAAAAATCCCACAAATGGCTAGTCAAACCCTAAATTTAATAAGGGGTAATGAGGCTTGAAGAGGTGGGAGTGACTGCCCAGTGTCTCCAGAGATGAGGGGCCAAAGGAGAGGAATCTGAAATCCAAATCCCAGAGTCTTGGTCCAGGGCTTTTTTTTTTAAGCACACCTGACTCTGGGATCTGGGTCCTGGCTGCGCCCACTACTGGCTGGGTGACCTGCATGACATGGGTGCCTTGATCTCCTTCTCTGTGAAATGCCCCAGTTCTTAGGCTTGTTATGAGGAGTCAGTAAGCTTTAACTAACAAGTGCTTCTCCATGTGGGGGCCATCCTCAGCCCTCACCCACTACTCCTGCCCCACACCAGCTCCATCCCTCTGCCTTCTCCCTTAGTGTGATCTCACTTGTGAGAGAAATGAGCTTGTGGGAATGACCTGACTCCTAGGCAAGAGGGATTAAGGGTCACAGAGAAAGATAGGAAGAGGGGAAGGGAGAGAGAGGGGGAGCAGAGAGGGGACAGGAGATGAGAGAAAGAGAAAAGGGGCGGAAAAGGCAATGGAATAAGAGGGTCAGAAGAGAAAAAAAGAAAAAAGAGAGGAAGGGGTGGGGAGAGAGACACTCTGAGTTGAAATTCTGTGCCTGACTCCCTGTATAAGAACAGTGTGGCAAATTGGAATAAATGATGTGTTTTTAGGGTAGTATTTCAGAAGGTAATAGTATTTAGCACTGAGACAATTTTTTCTCCCTGCTTATCATATGAAAAACAAAGAAAACATTGATATACACAATGATACTTTATTTAGATTTTTTGATTCTGCACAGTCATTACATTCTTTTCCTGGAAAAGCTATTATTAACAGTGCTAATTGTAGTTCAGTGCCACCGCTCTCACAGGCTTGTTTAAAGCATTTTTTCAGTAAACTTTTGAAAGCCCTAATTAATGGAAAAGACCAGACTCTCATTGCCCCTTTCTATAAATACTAAAAGTACAAAATCTGCTCGATGAAACCATACTACCAAGTGATCAAATGGATTTTTCCCAATCAAATAAATGTGGGTTACCCCAGTACAAGTCTTAAGTAAGACAGTAAGTGGGTTGAAGTATTTATTATACCTAAGAAGGCTGTGAATGCTCTCATCTGAATATCGATATTCTTTTTTTCCATCATCAAAAAGAGTTAAGTAGTTTTGAATACCATACTATTCCTGTTCTATTGTATTAAGTTTACTTTTTCACAAATTTTATTACGAAGTATTTCAAAGTTTTATAAGCTGAAGGAATTGGACAGTGAAGACCACACACTCACCACTCAGATTCTATTAGCATCTCACTATCTTGTTTCTTTTGGTTCATGATGAATCCTTGAAGACAGATTCAAGGTATTCCACGTCTCTCATGTACATGCATTTATGTGACATGGGAATTATTTTTCAGAGCCTAACACAGGAAGTGCTGCTTAAGGCTATTTTGTTTTGGTCAAAAGCATCATGTCAACACTATATACAGAATCACAATTATTCTGCCTTTTTTAAAAATTCCATATCTTCTCATCCCCGTGTTCACCCATTAATCACTCTTGCTGTTTATGTGCACTTCAGAGTGCTCTGAATTGGCAGTCCTCTTTCCCCCAAGTACTTCAGTAAACAGCTATTTGTTGTTTGATATTCACGAGACACATTTATCTGCACTGCAGTAAACAGTATGATGCAGGAAACAGATATTTGGTGTAAGAGTTAGATTCCCAGATATATCGCTTTCTGCTCATTTCTAGAAAAAACACAGAGATAAAGCTAAGCAACTTGTAGTTCTCTGGAAAAATAAATATTGGAGAGATTATAAATAATCCCACATCTCTGACATCAAGAGGAAGGGCGATACATTTGTTTTTTCCCTTAAAGAACCCTCCTATAAACTTATCACAGACTCCTATAAACACAAACCTAACCCTTTGACTTGTAATAAGGAAAAGAATGTTTACTTTTAAACATTCTGTTACATATTCAAGCAATAGAGAAAATGATAAGGAAGAACTAAAAAGCAACTGAATGTTATCACTATTAATATTTTGGTGACTACCCAAATATCTCCATTCATTTACTCATTTATTCCTGTAGCAATAATTTTTTATTAAGAATTGATTCTTGAGGGCCTCCCCGGTGGCGCAGTGGGTTAAGCAACACACTATGAGGCAAACTGCAGCCACTGCAGCACGAGTTCGATCCCTGCTGCCGGCCAGGGAGGGGA
>JAGFMF010011792.1:2871357-2898651 GCA_019455555.1 Galemys pyrenaicus | reverse complement strand
TCCCCGCTCTCTGTGGTGAATCCTCTCACCCCCCCACACCTCTGGCCTGTACCCCAGTGCTTGTATGCATAAATAAATAAAATCTTAAAAAAAAATAAATAAAATAAAATAAAATACGGGTTCCTTAAAATACAGTGGGAAAGGTCTCTCGACTAAGAGCCAGGAGACATGAGCTCTCAGGTCACAGCGCCCCTTAACAAGCTGTGTGGCCTTGGCAAGCACCCCTCACTGGAAGCTGTGTCCTTGTCTTCACAAATGAGAAGTTGGGGAGACTGACGGCATGCAGGGCCCGACAACTTCCTCCCCAGCTTTAATATCCAGTGGTGCAAATGACTTGGGATATTCTACTTGCTTATTTTTGGTATCTTTTATTTTTAGAGTGTATGATCACCTTTGGAAACACATACTTTAAATACAAGTCTGAGTTTAAGGCATCTTGGAAAAGCAGTTTGAAGGCTCTTGGCTGAGGGGAAATAGACTGTAATTAGTTGCTATAGAATTACAATTTAAGCAACTTCATGCAAGTATTAATGCTATCCTGGGCATGCAAAGGGAACTTGTGGGATTATCATTTTTTCAATCATAACTATCTCAAAATGTACATAGTTGATAATCATGTGGAATACTAAACCACAGTATATTATAAAGTGCACTTTACATGTAAATTATAATTGTAGAAAGCAGAAACTTCCAATGAATTATTTTCAAATATTCAAATGAGACTAGCAGTTAAATTTTCCAACAAACTGATGTGTGTGTTACAGGGTTTGAGGCTACATGATGTCCACATCCAAGTCACATGGTGGTCAGAAATGGTTGAATTGGTCAGAATCTATCGGAATCGTTTAAAATTGGTTGCATCTGTTTGCAACAAGTTCGAACCATTTTTATCTCATCAGAACTGGTTTTGATCAGTTTTAATGTGTTTGAGAATCAGTCAAAACCAATCAGAACCAGCCAGAACCAGATTGGACTGACTGTCTGGTCTGAACCAGTTAGAACTGGTTTTATTCAGTCATAACCAAGGCCCTTTCTGCCTCAGTCTCATCACATCTAAAGTGGAAATATCAATACCACATTTCCCTAAATCTTTATGGAAAAGTAGTAAGTTGTACACATAGGGATTGAATTGTTGTCCATGGCCTAACAGCCTGTGGAAAGTCCTTTCTAAGCTGAGGGAACTGACAAGTTTCCCTTGGCAAACGAACTGGCATTCTCCAAAATCTCTAACTGACTCCTGGTTTACAGATCAGATTTTGTTTCTCGTTGCCGTTGTTAATTTTGTTACTGGTCTTGTTTTGGTTTCCCTCTCCCAGAAACACTTATGAGCAAATGTATAATTTATAGGCCCATTTTCAAACTTCATCTTTCTAAACTTTTTCTGTCAGTTTATCTGATTTCTTCCATCAAAATGTCTGACAAATACTAGTATTATTCCTGTCATAGGGAAATCAAGCAGTTTGGAAATATCTCAAATTCTTTTTCTGTCCTTTTCTGCATTTAAAAATTATTATTATATCACTTTTTATTGAGGTAACGTTGGTTGATATCTCTGTTTGTACTTTGGGAGAATAGGGGTCCCCCGCACCCTCTTCAAGGGTTATTTCCATAGTGCACCCACCACCAAAGCAACTATGACCCCACCTTATCCACTGTGCTCTCTCCCCATTGTGTTCTCACCCTTTCCCCTCCTCTTTCCTGGGGAGTCCTCAGTTCTAGAACCAGTTTTCCAGGATTAGTTTTTAAGTTTGACTTTATCATTTCCTTTGATTAGTTTCTCTATATTCCACTGATTTTTCTTTGAATAATAATTAAGAGATGTAAATAGCACAGCCAGGCCTCTCCCCAGATTGCTGGTAAACAATGGCCAGAAGGAAGTTACCCTAACAAGTGAGAGGTTAAACAAATACAAAGTATTCAACACTTTAGGCAAGTGTACACACACATACATGCATGCACACACAGACACTCAGGAATGTTTTCACCAAATGCCACCTAGAGGAAATATTATAAAAACTTACGCTAACAAGGGATTAGTATAAGTAATGATAGCTCCGTAGATAGCTCCGTAAATACCTTAGTAAATGGTAATTGTGAGCTCTCCAGGTGGTGTTGACAAAACTGGTCTTGTCTGAATGGAAGGAGCCATCTTCTGACACCCTGACACCAGGCAGCGGGTTGGGGGAGCTGCTCCTTTTGAGCGCTTTGCTCTGGTTGCTCTGGGACATGTAATGGCCATTCAATCAACCTTAAAGTATGCACTGAACAAGTTCTAACTAAACATTGTGTGTAAGTGCTGAGATCGGTGAGATACTGCACAGGGAAATTGATGTCTTGAACGTTTCTAGGGTAACAGTTAATCTCTCCTAGCAGCAAGTCTGTTAGAAAATAAGTGGATGGGAATATTGAGGCCCTTTTAAGTTAAAAGAAACTATATTTGAAAAGAGATGCAATGCTAAAGAGATACAGTCTCTCTGTCTCTCTGTTTCTCTGTCTCTCTCACACACACACACAAATGATACAAAGGAGCAGGCAGTTTAAGTAATGACATAGTTACTTGGAAAAGCAGAAATCAAGAAAATTTACTTGATTAAAAATAGATTTGTGTTTGGGTAATTTTGGTTTGGTCTCATTTTGCATGTTACTTTCTGTGGCTCTTGAGTACAGTTTAACTGCCCATATGACTAGAGTTTTGCTTCAGGGGAATATGAAGTAATTGTGCAGCTCTGATAGCAAGAAAGATGAATCTAGGAGCTGATTTGTAAAATAGTTAAGCAGATGCACAGAACAAAAGTGAGTATTTATTTGTTTTTCTTTTTCCTCCAAGTTTGCTCTAAAAAGAACCATTGACTATGGCCTCCTCTCTATGATTTACTGTTTGTTATTGATAAACCTGGAAAACAGAGGTGGTTCTTTAGCAGAATAGTCTCAAAATCTAAAGTATAGTATTTTTTAAGTCTACAAAGAGCTAGGTCAGGATCTATCTCTTAGAAATGAGAGAAGAGGGAGGGATTGGGATCAAGGCAGGGATGGGATTTAAAGCACAAGGGACTATGGTGATGGTGCATGGGTGAATTGGTGGTGGAAATTCTAGGAATTTCCATAGAAAAGAAAATCAAACGTTGTAAGAAAAAATAAATAAAAATTTAAAAATTTAAAAGAAATAAATGAAAGTGTCCTGCTTAGGTCATTTTCTCTCCTTCAAAGTGAGCAGGGAGTTGGAAAGTGGCTGATACCAGTGTTTGGGTTTACACTCCTTATTAGGAGGGGGAGAGGAGGAAGGAAGGTTTTCCATCTTTAGGAGCCCTGTCACATAATGCAGCTATGGGTAACAAGTATCAAACTGTTATTATTAACTGACACAGTATTTCACAAATCAATGACATTCTGTAAAGAAGCAGAAATGACATACATTATAGAATAATGAAGGATGCAGCCGAAGGAAATCTGGGAAGAAACTTAAGGGGAACAAAATGATATGCATAATCACATAGTCTGCCAAGCACCCATAAGAGCACTGGATGGGGACTGTTTGCTGGTTTACTGCGGCTGCCTTGGTGAGGAGGGTCAGACCATGGAGAAGACAGTTCTAAGTCCCCATGATACTCAAATCAAGGAAAGAGGAAACTTTCCTTGAACACTTCCCATTTGTCTTTGTGCCTTCAAGGACAGCAGAGTTCTCAGGAGGTTTACATCCTGCAGAAAACATAGGTGCAGGGGGTTTGGGGTTGGGGAGTCACTTGCTGTGGGATCACTTTGGCCACCTTTCTTTTTAGACAAGCTCATGTTCTCTCTTATCTTGGTCTCCCTTCAACATCCACGAAGACAAATAAGCTTTGTTTTTCTTATATTTGACCAAAGTAGCTGCAGATAGAGAAGTGCTTTGTTTTTGTTTAATGGGGTAATTTGAAGAATTCTTCCCAGAAGAAGCAGAGTTTAATCTCAATATACATAGCAATGAAAACATAAGTGAGTGCAAATTTCCAAGCAGTGCATTTTGTGTCTGGCTGACCTCTGTAAGATGTATATCTGTGTATTTTTCCTTTGCAACAAATATTCTGTTTTAACACCTACTCATAACTAAAAGCTATGAATGTTTCCAGCTGACAAACAGCCAAACAGAAGGTTTAGGAAGAACATGGACGATAATTTCCTTGTAGGTGGAAACAATGATGTTCATTCACCGTATATTTAACAGTAGCAGTCCTTCTGCTACTGTTAAATGCTTAGGAAGAGAGATATCTTAATGCTTTGCAAAGAAAAGTTTGAAAAACTAGTGCCCTCAACTTGCCTTAGCTTTCTGAGCACTTTTTAAAGCCTAAGAAAGAGAAATGGTGTTTTTCTAATTTTTTTCTGATCCAGTCATTCTTTCTAGAACTACCCTCCTTCATATTCTGGTAGAATGGGTACATCTACCCCATTTTTTTTTTTAAAGATGACTTGGCAAAGTTGATCTGACTATACGTTCTTCAGTAAACCTCTTTCTGAGCTACAGCTGTTCTGTAAAAAAGTCACACCCAAGGACCATGGGACAGTACTTTTACTGTTAAAGCACTCCTTATCAGCTGGAGATACACAGGTCATGTCAGTATTGTTGACTTAATAGTCCAGGCCTGAGCTGCTGAAAGCAGTGAATAAAGTTAAGAAACTTTAACTTTCAATTCTAGCCCATTCAACAAACAAATAAGTCTCTTTTCCCTAAATGATTAACTTTTCCAGGGAGGGTAAGATTATTTAAGGTTATTTTACAAAAGAACTCCCCAAACTCTGGCACAAGATTGGCAATGTACGGGTGTTGAAGGAAGAAAAAAATATTTTAGTTGCATATTGTAAACAGTCTAACTGACAGAGAGCTTTCATAAGGCTATCTGTTTTGGTGGAATAAATGGTCACTGATGTAGACAAAGTGATTTGGGGGAAAACAATACCAATGAGGGAACAACAGAGGCATATAATTAAGAAGAAATATAAGGAAGAGGTTTAGGGACTGGCAAAGAACTGTGGATTCATGACCATTTATTGAAGATATACTTCCAACAGCAACTGTATTGCAATAAAAACTAAAATACTGGCCTTTGAGAGAAACAGTTAATATTTATCTCAGAGTCTTAAGAAACTGCCCTCTCCATTTAAATCTTTCTTAAGTATGCTTGATATAAGGTTCTAGATATGGCAAATATAACAAAACTTTGCTATTCTTATCCCTATCATGTTTTCCCTGCCTCTTTAAAGCAATTGGGACATCATAAGTATCTGTCAGAAATGGTAACACAATTAACAAACTCTTAAGATCTGAGAATTCTTTTATGACCTGTACACACTTAGTCTTAGTTAAGACACTGAAGCTGATTCATTCTGCCTTGTGAGAATCAATTGTTAAATTGTCCAGACGATTTCCAGCTGACACACCACTGGTTTGCAACTGGCCATCACAGGTCGGGGTGCGGGGTGGGGGTGGGGGCAGGATATACCCTATGTTAGCTATCAAATGCTATGAATCAGGCCTCTCATCCTCCACCCTAGAGCTGGTTAATAAAGTGTCTACCTCATTACTGGGCAGAGCTGTCTTTGAGTTTTTCATCAAATACCAAGGAAAATAAACTATTGTGTAATACAGCTTTAACCAAAAATAAATCATCTGAATCATTTTACATTTATTTAGATATGAGAATGTTTAGAATTTTAGAAACTGGTACTATTAAATTGAAAGAATTCAGGCTGATCAAATCAGACTAGATTTAACTATAAATAATACTATTCATTTAAAACTTGAAAAGGATGCCCTTCAAAGGGGTATGTGTGTGTAAGTGTGGTGTGTGTGTGTGTGCACGTGTAGAGACTGAGCTCCTTTTTCGGACATATGAAATCAGTAAGTCTCCACACACCCCAGTCCCCTTCTGCTATCCCTCCTTTGTTTTGAGGACTCAGCTCTCTTGATTCATTAATTCAGCATACTGGAGTAAGTTTTTCTTACAAGTGGTTTTATATGTGAAATAAATATTTATATTATGAATATTTAGAATTATTGATGAAGCAGGACAAAAAAAATCCAGAAGACAGCCAATAGCGAAAGTGACGAAATCAGAGTAAATGTAAACATAAAATATAACCTCGGAGGAGGAAATGATGACCCCCAGGACCAACATCACCATCACCTGGTGACAGTGCTGGTCAGAGAGGACTTGCTGGCAGGCCTAACATCCAGGCTGAGACTCAGAGACCTGGACTGTCGTGACTGACACACGGGCTCTCCTAGACCTCATTAATATTAATTTTGTTCATGCAGGAACTATTATAATTTTCTCTCAGTTGTTATAGGCAAATCGCACTCGCCTTATTCCCACTGGCTTCAGTTTCTCATTGGGGCAAGGCATGACACTGGTAAAGGGGCTTTCTTTTACTTTGCAAGTGAAAAGTAGACCCTAGGGCTCTGCTTCATAAATATTTAGCAACTTTGTGGAAGATTTCCACATTAGCCAGATGACCAGCTTGTCTTCTGTGTTTCAACATGGAAAGGGTTCACCCCGAGGTGAGAGATCTTTAAATTTTCTCCTGCGCTTAGCTGTCGCTCAATCTCCCTCAGGAAATGAGCTGCCAAGGGATCTGCTGCCACATCAAAATTCTGAAAGAAGACACCTTACCACCACAAAGTAAACCTTCCTCTGTGGGTGATTTAGCAGGCTGATAATAGCACATTTCATCACTGACCAACAGAACAGAAATAACTGAAGCCAAGTCTCATTCCAGAAACATTTCTGACCCAACAGATTCTCCAGCCTCAGCTTCGCGGTTTCATATTTAATCACTTCGATGTTTTGCTGGTCAAACAACTCTGATATGAAATGTGAATCACAGAAAATGTCATTTCATCCCCAAACAGCTGGAAAATTGGTTATTTTTTTTTGCTCGTGACGGAATCAAAAAGTTCGTCCCATTTCCCTACTGTTTAGTCTGGTCAATCAGTTGTCTCCTTCGGCGGTTTTCCAGAATCACTCAACAACAGTTGCAGTTGTAGCGATCTGTAAAAGTTGTCTCATTTTTAGGTAACTGCTTTCAACAAGTAATACAAGCTCAAAACCAAGTGGTTGGCTGCAGGTCAGATCCTAGCCCCCAGGAGCTTGGGGATGTGGCCTCCGCCCACAGCGGCAGAACCATTTTCCAGGTCAGACAGACGAGCGTGTCCCACAGTTCCTTGCAACCCTCCTCTGGTCTCTGACTTGCCTCACCACCATTTTTCATTTTTCCCTAATTTTAAAAAAATAAATCAAGTGTCTTGTAAGTTAAAGATATTACACCACTCTTAACTTTTTTTTCAATTTGTTTGAAATTGAAGTGCCTTGAATTCTGAAAGGCTGTATTTTCTCTCGAACATCCGGGATACTAGAAACCTTGCACTTTCCTTGTGTCAGTGACCTGCATGGTTGTGATCAATGTGGATCAGAATCCATGCATCTGAGAATGCATTCAGAAGGGCTCTGGCTGGTTGATGTGACTCTGACATGTGTCCACTTTTTAAAAAATATTTATTTTTACTTTTTTATGCATACAAGAAATGGGGTTTAGGCTAGAGGTGCAAGGGGTGAGAGGATTTGCCAGAGACAAAGCAGAACAGGCAGGTCCTCTGAGATACACTGCTGAGAGGAGCAGCACGGGAGACAGGAGAGCTCTGCTGAGCCATGTGGGTCATCTCCCTAGAGAGCTCTGCTGAGCCATGTGGGTCATCTCCCTAGCGGGGGATCGAATTCATGCTGCAGTGACTGCGAATAGCTTCGTAGTGCTGAGACTTAATCCCTCGTGCCACCAGGGAGGCCCCACTTTTTATCTTTGTGAGCCTGGTGTTACAGGACAGATGCTCACTTCTCTCTGCTGTGGATAGCAATCGCCCGAGGGAACTGGAATACCAGGGTTCCTGCCCATGTGCCACTGATTCAGAATAATTTGAGCCTGAATAATAGTGCTGAAACCTCAGAGCAGCCAGGATCCAGGTTGGCGGAAGTCTAGCCCAGACTGAATCTCAATCAAGTGAATCTCCCAGTAGGCTGAGCAAAGCCAACTCTTCCTGTGCTTTTCCTGAGGTCTGAGAACTGAGTACTTATCTCCAGGCCCATTTTTAAAGTGTTGGGAGACTGCAATGTACACTCATTTTGTTGATGCCTTTGGATTCTTCACTCTCAAATGTTATTCTGGTGTCAGGAGGCCATTTGATTCCTGCTTGGCTCCCCAGGAGGTCATAGGAATTTTTTAAGCAGAACAAGTGGCTCCTCACAGACGCTATCCCCCCTGTTTTTCAGTACATGTGTGTTAGTTCTGCACACCCCCACACACCTCCTCTGCTAAGGCCATCCCAGCATCTGCCATGCAAAGCTTTTCTTTACCTTGGCATGGGTATGTTCCATCCTGAGAATAGACAACAGTTTCCCTCCTGTTGTCTTCTGTAGCTCATCAATAATCTAAAAAAGCACAGTTATATTAATGTGTTTGTGCTGCTTAGTAGTGCCAGTAAGCTTGCAATATCAACATTTTACATTACTGGTTGTTCTTAGCATTTTTCTTTGGCTGTGTCTTTGAACCAAACAGAAAAGGATAGTTTTTCCTTGTTTTTCATTTTTATAAAAGATTTATTTTATTTATGTGAGCATACAAGAACGGGTGTAGGCCAGAGGTGTGGGGGGGTGGGAGGATTCACCAGACAGAGTGGGGAGCAGAAAGGCAGGTTCACTGAGATACACTGCTGAGGGGAGCAGCGGTGAGACAGGAGAGGTATGCTGTGCCATGTGGGTCCCCTCCCTGGCTGGGGATGGAACTCTTGTCGCAGTGGCTGGTGATAGCTTGATAGCACTGACTTTAACCCCTGTGTCCCAAGAGAGGCCCGGTTTTTCATTTTTCTTCTCAGTCTCCTGTCTTTTGCACTGCTGTTTACAGAATGCTCTAGTTTTTAAAAGAATGATCTCTCAGCAGTGCTGAAGGGCAAGAATTTTAAACTCCTTAATTGCTAATGTGTGTTCCAAATCTTAAAACACTGAATTCTAACTCACCACTCAACATTCTAAATCAGCATTCCAAGAATTCTTTGATTTAGCAATGATGCCCAATATCAAATTGCAAGCCAAGCCCAGGAAGACAGGACTTCGCTACACAATTAGGGTTTCTTTTGTTTTGTATTCTGGAAGCGAAGACAATACTCAAAAAGAATGTTTGCTCTTCCCAGGTATCTTTATTTTCCAGCATGCAAGAAATAATCTACGTAATTGACTATTCAGCATTCTTTGCAGGACCTACTAGACTTTCTTTTAGTGAGATACGGTGTGTATATGAATATGTCAGCTTCTGACTCATTATCCCCCGATTTATGATGCTGTTCCCTTAAGCTGCAGACTTAGTGAGGAAGAAAGACTTGAAAACACTGTTTATGTTTGCTTTTGCCTGACAAATGGCAGTCATTTCACATGGCCCTGGCCTGAGCTGGCGGAAGGCTGCCAAGTACACACAGACAGACCAAACGTCACTGAAGATAAGCAAGTCACAGTGCCTGGTCTGTGGTGGCACCAGACACCTGCATGAATCATCCCTCAAAATTAAAGAAATGCACTAAATGGAAATGCAGCTCATATTCACAATTTGTCCTCTAACAATTGATGCCTTCTTATGAAATTCCAAAAAGATCCGTCTGGATATTCCAGAGAGTCTGGATATTCCAGTTTTTCATCTGAAGGTCATAAGTCACAAATTTTCACAGACTTGATTCCCTCTGACCCCAACAAAGACAACCTGGGACCCTGGGTTAATGACTTGCTTTCATATCGATGCAAAAAGCTGTGATGTTAACTTGGTAACTATTTCTAAAAATAGTTTTTTGAAATAATCATACTAGTTGGATAAGCTGAGCTACAGCAGTGTTGCTCTACCAATTTGGTAACATTTGGGTGAACTGAACCCCAAAAAGTTGACAACAGATGAGATTGCTTCACAGCATTTTAATATAGTATTTTCTACCTCTTTTATGTGGTTTTGTTTTAAAATATGTCAATGCAGTTTGAATTTTTTAATATTTTGTGTAACTATTTAAAAGGCATTAGCATATACTTACTAGATTCTTGAGAAGTTTAAGGCTATAGATTGAAATTATTCTTTTCATTAGTTCCGTTGAGGTGTATGTCCTTTCAGCACTTGCCTCTTTAAAGGGCCACAGAAGATGTACTGGCCGAAGTGTCAACACACGTGACTGACACCAGTTGATAAGCATCACTTGAATCATTCACTCCTTGCACCCCATTATCTCTGTCTAGGCTCCAACCTTCACCATTTCTAATGTGGCCAGTAACCACACCTTCTCTCTACTCTCTGGACTTTCCATCTCTCTTCCCCAGCTCACCCTCTACTCTTCAGAAGTGTGGCCAGCTGACATCTGTTCCTAACGCTATGGCAATTATTCAACTGCCTGGAGTCCTTCAAGTGCAAGCTCCTAAGAAGATAAACTGATTTCTTCACAGTTCATCTGTAGCCCACTTCTTCAGTCTTGTCTCTGACCATCCCATATGCCCTAAACTGTATGTTTTATCACAGTGGCTAACAGCAAAGCTATGCCATCACACTGTCTGGACCACCTTCTACATGAGTGATGAGTGAGCTAGGGACAAGGTACTTATCTCCATTCCAGTTTTTCATCTGCAAAATGAAGCTCAAATTGTTAATATTAAATGGTGCATGCTAATATTCAATAAAGCATGGCAGCAATGAGGTAGGGTCACACAGGAATAATTGGGCGAATCTTTAAGAAGACAGCCACAGAGGAAACACCATGGACAGATGAGCGAAGAGACTGGAGCAATGAGGGTGCGTCAGGGTGCTGGCCTTCCACCGCAGCTCAGGAGAAGCAAGGACAGGCTCTCCCACCGAGCCTACAGAGGGAGAATGGCATCACCAACACACCCTTTTGGTCCTGCAGCCTCAGGATGTTTGGAACCCAGTTTGTAGTGCCTTGTTACAACTCTGGGAAATTAACACATTCTCACGTGGGGTGGGGAGTATGCAATATATTTGTGTTAAAGAAGCAAGTGATGTTTAGTATTTCACTTAATTTTGAATTTACATAGAAAACTAGGGGCATATATACATCACTGAATTTAATTATCAAAAGCTCTTTTTAAAATTTTTTTACTTTTTTTTTGAGATAGCATTAGTTTAAAACACTATATATAATTTAGGGGCAAATGTCCACACTTTTTCAGGTATATGTTACCCCCAACACAGGCACCAATAGTCCTTTACCATCAACAGTTCTGAGTCAAAAAATCTGTAATTATTTGTAATTTCATATTTGTGAATCATTATTTCAACTCTTTGCCCCATCTAAAAATTTCAGATGACAAATTCTTGGGACTTAAACTATTCCTTGTCCTGTAATCTACACTGATTGCTCATAAAATGGAAATTATTGTTAAATGTCAAAGCAGTGATTTAAGGTTTTTCAACAGATGATTCACTAAACTAACACAATTATTCATCTCTGTTATCTGTAATCTTAGGATATTGTGTCTGAGACTCTAGAAAAAAAATTTCAAAAGTTTTTTATTTACCTCATATTTGTTCTTTATGTTCTATTAATCTATTAAAATGTAGTTGTGTTGACGTGTGTCTTACATAGAAATATTAATTTACACAGAAATAACAGTGTAAAGACAGATAAAGCTAATCTTACACTCTAGGACAAAATCAAGGTTTCCTCTACTATAGTGACTGTGGCGAAGAAAGAGAGAAAAAAATTCTAGAAGAATTTGGAAAGAGAAATGTAATTTCAGTCATTGTGGTTAGAAGGGACGTTCATAGTATAATTGAAAATTCCAAAGTATACAGGAAAGGCAAAATGTCATACTACTTGGCCTAAAATAACATGTTATTATAAAGTAAAACATTTTCATTTTTGGAGCCTGGAAAATCCAAGGCTATGAAGTTCTGCTTTCTGAGATCTCTCTGAGCCATAACTTCATGATTGTGCAGTGAACATGATAAATCTGTTGTAAAATAAAAAGCTTTACATTCCCTGAGCCAAATAGACAATTTTCTGACACCTACATTTAATGTTAACTCTAAGTGGACATCTCATCTTTTATCGTTCAGGTCTGTAAGCACCAGGCGCCACAACGGGGGAAGCCACTGTAGTCCCAGTTCAGTTCTTCAGCTCATGGGACTCCTGTGAGACCATATCCAGTCATCCAGGAACCCAGCACTCACTCAGTAGCCATCCCAGACGCACCGAGGATTAACTGCAGCAACTTTGGGTAAGTTACTTTTCTCTGAAACTCAATTTGTCCATTTATAAGCAGGGATCATGACAAGATCTGCCTCGGAGGATCTTTACAAGGATCGCATGAGAGAAGGATGAGCATGCTTACCATGGAGCCTGGTGTATAAAACCTCACTCTATTAAAGTTCATTGTTATTTTCATCATCACTATTATCGGGGTAGGAATAGAACTGGTAAGCTAGCTGAAGGTGGGGTTGTGCCTATTTCTTTTTTTATATAATTTACTTGCTAACGCTGTTTTTAACTTCTGGACAGTATTTGATTTCTCTCCTCAGGTGTAGTCCCTGTAGCTCTCCCACCACTTATCACTTGTGACCCATCACCACCCTTGTGTTCTTCCCTCCCCTGCTGTGTGCCTCAGGTCTATGGTCAGCTTACAAGTTTTGTCTTTTACCGGACTCTTTCTCTGTATTCTGCATATAATTGAAAACATCCAATATTTATCTTTTTCCTTCTCACTTATTGCACTTAGCATAATCCCTTCCAGCTCCATCCATGTTGCTGCAAATGGCATGAGTTTATCTTTTGATTATCCATCGTGTATATACACTGGCTCTTCTTGATCCAGTCATCTGCTTGGGGGCATGTAGGTTGTTCCATATCATGGCTATTGTAAATCGTGCTGCAGTAAACATAGGGGTGCAGGTTTCCTTCTGAGTTAGTGGTTTTGTTTTCTTTGGCTAGATTTCTAAGAGCTGGATCATAAGATAGATCCATTTTTAGTGTTTTGAGGAATATCCACACAGCTTCCCGTAGTGGATGGATCCGTGTACAGTCCCACTAGGAATGTAAGAGGGCTCCTTTTTCATATATTCTCATCAGCATTTGTTGTTTCTGTTTTTAACATTCTCATAGGTGTGAGGTGGTATCTTATAGTGTTTTTTTTTTTTTGTAATGCATACAAGAGCAGGGGTACAGGCCAGAGGTGCGGGGGTGAGAGGACTCCCCAGAGACAGAGTGGGGGGCAGAACAGGCAGATGGACTGAAATACACTGCTGAGGGGAGTAGCGGGTGAGACAGGAGAGGTCTGCTGAGCCATCTGGGTCCCCAACCTGGCGGGGGATCAAACTCGCACTGCTGTGCCGCGGATGCTTCACAGGGCGGTGCTCGACCTGCTGCACCACCAGGGAGGCCCGGTATCTTATAGTGGCTTTGATTTGCATTTCTCTCATAATACGTGAAGTTGAACATTTTTTCGTGTGCCTATTGGGCATTTGCATTGCTTTGGAGAGTGTCTTGTTAGATTTATTTCTTAATGGACTCACGAGTCCAATAGTCCAGGCCAGTAGCAGGCAAACTTGTGGGTCACTTGCAGACTTATTTCCTGGAATAAGCATTCATTTGCACACAGTCACCCCTGTTCTTTTTTGCCTACTGCTTACGTTTACTTTCCTCTGAAGATTTGAGTAGTCATAAAACATAAAAAGGATAACAGGCAGATCATGAAATATTCATTATGTGGTCCTTAAAGAATAATTTTTCTGATACTGTGGTAGGCATTTGCTACTTGAAGTGTAGTCTTCAACTTGTTAAAAACGCAGGCATTCAGAGCCCCTGGAACTCCTGAAACAGAATCTTCGTCTTCACAAAATCTTCATCTTCACAAAATCCTCATGTGATTCACTGGAACATAACAAGTAGAGAAGCACTGGTCTAGGCCAAGGGCCACAAACCTTCTATATTTGTTTTTGGTGTTTTTCCCATTAAATATTTATTTTAACTTATTTTTTTTACAGGGGTTTTTCATTATATTACACTAGCTGATTACAGTGTAGCACAAAGAAGTAGAATTAAGAAGATATATATTTATTTTTGACCACATATCGATAACACATACATATAAATAATCTAGTATCTATACATGCACATACATATTTATACATGTATGTAGATACACATTGCATGTATCTCTGTGTATACATGTGTGGAGGAGATACACATTGCGTATATGATACATGTACGCATTGCATGTGTAGCTCTATACCTGCCCCTGAAGAAATAGGAAACTGATCATAATGAAGAATCTTTTTGACTTTAGATTCAAACCCACCTTACTGAGCTTTTCTAAATATGCTGCTGGATTCAAATCTTTTTAGTTGATATACAAATCCTATGATATACTGAGATTTTAAGCAAATCGATTTCAGATAAAAGCTTTGTTCATAGGAACATTTATGTTCAAACTTTATTGAAACTACACTCAGTAGAGTCCTGACACTATGTAGTAGATATGTAGATAAGATATGTAAATATGTAGATAAGATATGTAGATAAGAAGACTTTGTTGAATCAACAGATCAATAATTTAGATTCAACCACATAAGAAACACAAAATTACTTAAGATTAATCAGAAGCTTAAGCCTATGAACTATTTGTGTAGTCTTAGGAGAACCGTGTGTGTGTGTGTGTGTGTGTGTGTGTGTATGACTTTTTTAAATGTGAATGAATTTTTAGAATAGATTCTGACTCCTGGTCTTGACTCTTGCCACATCTTATACCTTTTTATTTTTACTTCAATGACTATTTTATCTCTGCCATCATCCAATTTTTTTGTCTTTTATAGGATAACTTGTTCTGTGGGACAGGCTTAGATAAAGAGCTTGTTTAAGCTCTGATAAATTCTTTATCTGATAAATTCTTAAACTGTGAATCATTCACTAAGGAAAAATTTCCTGCCCTGTATTAATTAGTAAGATTTCAGCTACACGAGATAGAAAATCCTGGCCTAAAGCATTATGAAGTTTGTTATTAGACAATTCAGGGTTGCTTAATCTAATACCTCAACATCACCATCAAGAACTAAGGGTCTAGTACAAAAAGTTCATTTTTCCAGATTGCATTCTTCAGGATGCAGGCTTGTCCTCAGGCTAACTACACATCATAACCAGAAACAATAATGTCCAATAAAAATATGGTTTTTTTGTTGCATCCTTTTTTGTGTGTTTATTTTTAATTTTGACAAAAAATTTCCCTAAGTCTCCCAGTAGATCCCACTTAACGGTTGGTTGACTACAAATGTGCCATCTATTACTAAGCTATAAATAGCCAGGAAAAATATAATCATCATAATTGGGTTAAGAAAGCATTTGTCCACGTGAAAGAGCTTAAATTACCTGAACAAAAATTAGTATTAGAAAAAAGAAGGAAGATAGAGTACAGGCACTATTACTGAGTAGTCGGATAATAACCATACAGTCTCAATGTAGTATTTAGCAAGTTGTCCCTAAGAAAAGGTATCATCAGCCAGAGTTAATTTGAAGGTAGCTAATTAATTTTCAAGGTAAAGATACCACTGGGAGATTCTGACTCTGCCCTCCAACCTGAGTATTGGAGTAATATACTAGATGGGAAGCTGCCAAAATAGAATTAAAGGCATTTACTACAATCTGAGGGTAGGTTTAGAGTTTGACAAAATCTAACACATTTCATTAGATCAGGGTCGCATCGTGTGATTCAAGGACAAGAACGTGTAAAATTAATATAACTGCTGACCAGTTGGGATCTGTAGTCTTTTTCTGATCCCTTTTTATTCAGTTCATTCAAAATGCTTCTCATTTTAGTAACATTCCATTGACTCTTGAGTCCCTCTCTTATTTTTGCTGTTTTGTTGGTTCTCGATCACAACTTTACAGTCATTCTAACTTCTGCTACTTGAATTTGTCAATAGCAAATTCAGAATAAGGATAAAATTACTGATTAGGTCTTAAGTGATATCACTAGTGCCTGAGAATCTTGGGAAACCATGTCTCAGATGCTGCCAGGATCCTTAAGAAATCAAAGCCAAGAAGTCTCTGAGTAATGTGGGGAAATTTGAATTAAAAGTTTGTTACCTAATCTAAGGTAATTTCAGTTCTTCCACAGATATTTATGAGGGCTAAGGTTCATAAAGCAAATCATTTATAAGCACAATAGCTATATGAGCCAAACTCTAACCTTGAAGTTGTCATCCAGTCAAAGCCAACATTTATCTTGATTTAGTACCTTGCCTGGATTCTTCCTGAATGGGAAAGTAGCTAGAGATATTGCCAAGCTCTTGACCCCTTTTCCTTTGACCTTACTTTCCTGCTTCAGACAGGTAAGTTGTCATTTTAAGTACATTTCATTTATATAAGGTGTTGAGGCCTTAGAATCTGAAAAGATCATTTTGGTCTTTAAAAAAAAAAAAGAAACATGGGGAAAAGCCATTCCCACTGATGTAGCTTATCAGTTAGTTACTCTACTCTGGCTTCCAGAACAGAAATTATGATGCTTTGGTGATCAGAAAGGTCATTCCAGCCAGAGTGAAGCGAAGGGACGGTGTTGGGCAGGTGCGCAGGTGAGAGGCCGCTGCCTGCTCCAGGCATGCGCTGTGGCTATGCAGATGAGGCAAGAAAGGGAAACTTTCAGATGAGCTGGTGGAGGATGAGCAATGTGGAGGTCTCAGGGCTTATTCCCAGGTTCTGCCATGAGTGGAATAGATGGATAATGAAAACATTTACTGAGTCAGGAGACACTGAAAAGGAATGATTCAGTAAACTCTTTTTTTTTCTCATTGGTTGAGGTATAACTTATGTACAATACAATGAACCAGCTTTTTTTTTTTTTAAGATTTTATTTATTTATGCAGCAAACTTGTGCTGCAGTGGCTGTGGGAGCCCCACAGTGCAGGACTCAACCCCTTGCGCCACCAGGGAGGCCCCTGAACCAGCTTCTTGTCAGTTTTGATATGTACCTATCTGTGTGTGTATAAATATGTATATATTTATATATATATAGTTTGTATATATGTATATTACATCTAATAGTATATATTACTATTGCAGTCGGTGTGTGAGTGTGGACTTCAGAATTCCTCCATGCTGCTTCTCAAACCCCCACTGCCCATCACTCAAGGCAGCCATTGCTGTGGATATCAGCTATCAAATCAGGTCTAAATGGAAATAGAATTATGCAGTACAGTTATGCTGATTCTGCCTAGTCTCATTTGGCATAATGCCTTTGACATTTAGATCTATGCTGTCCTGCTCCTCTTTCTCTAGTTTCCAAGTCCTATTCTTCTTAGTGAAAGGAAATTCCCTTCCTGTCATAAGTAAACTTCACTTGTATTACAGTCTCTGTTCTTTTTTAGCTAAGGTTTCTTCTCCATACAGTGTTATAGTAATTGAGTGAATCAAGCCCAGACTTTTAAAGAGAAGCTTGGGGAATTTATAAAACACATTTGTTCATTAACAAAGCATGGCTTTATGACTAAAGTCATGTAGTAAATTTTAAAAAATGTGAACTTGAGAAATAGAAGATCTCTTTGTTCTGTTCCTACTTTCACTCTGAAACAATAAATGCCATTGATTCAATAGACAGGGCAGTCACTAAATACCTAGAGACTAGGGAACAAAAAAACCCCAAACAAACACTAATTTAATGCCTGAAAAAGACTATCTCTTTTACCTTCTCTATAGGAAATCTTGGCTTCCAGATTGATTTTTTGACATGGTCTTCCTCCCTGCTAGTATCTGCATGACCTAGCTGTAGTCATAGTAAAGTCTAACTTGTACTGATTGATAAGATAAGCCTTGCTTTAAATTCAGCCTTCCCAACAAACTTTGGTTTGTATTATCATCATCCCCCATTTTATAAAAGGGAAAGCTGAAGCACAGAGAGCTTAAGTAACTTGTCCAAATCATGCAGACACTTTATTTCAGATAAAATTGCTTAATCTTTAATTCTTAGAATTTTTAACTGGAGATGAATTACACTATTATAAATTTGTAATAACTAAGCAAGGGAGTCTTGGATCTATGCTCTCTGGGTTCAGATTCTGTGTTTCTGAGTTACTGGCATGTTAACCTTGGGATCCTTGGCTCCTTGGACCCTCATTTGCCCCAACTCAAAGCAGGAAGGTTGAGAAATGTACCTTGCTCTGAGGATGATCATGAGGACAAATTAAGGTAGCAGAGACTTCAACCCAAACCCCCAGCTCATAACAGAGTTTCAGCATATGTTTGGTCTTTTCAAAGTCCCGGTTTACCTTACCTGCCCAGGTAAGTCTGGGGATTTGGAGATTTTTTAGAATGACACTGTGAAGCATTATCCAGTGGGTCTTATGAAACATCCACTGAGATAATGTTAAAATTCCTACAGCAAATGCACAGATACTTACTTTCAGTGAGGTAAATGAGGACTAAAATCAACCTACTGTCAGCACAGGTCTGATTTTGCTCCTAAGTCAATTATTTCAAAATTTTAGTTTTAGAGGCTTTTTATTTTAGAATTTCTGGTGAGGTATTATAGAATATATTATTTCATATTATTGGGAGAATTAAGCTAAGCTAAGTACACTGCAAAACACAGCATAAACTTTTGATAAGTATGCATTTATCATTGTTACTGAAATTAATACTACTCAGTATTATTATGACAGTAAACTCAGAAAACACAGTTAGAGCAGCATCTTCTTACAGCCTTTACAGTCTCCTCCTAAACATCCCCAAAGACAACTTCCTGCCAAGTCCAGGTTTCCTTATTTTAGCATATTTTATGCCTAAGCATGAAGGTCATCTGTCCCCTTTATCTCCTTCACTTTCCTTGGTGATCAGTTCCTCATTTGACCCTCCCCCCACCCGTGACTGTCACCTCCCCACTGTCACAGAAAAGAACATAAGCTCACTTAAAAACAGGAGAAGGAATGAGTAAAATAACTGTCACTTTATGTAATTATATTGTTTCAATTTCTCAACTTTTTGGGGTAGGTATTGTCATTCCCATTTTGTGGACTGAGAAACTGAGACAGAGAGGTTAGGTGATCAGCCAAGGAATTTAGAAAGAAGTCCCTGAAATTGTCCATGTGCTTCCCCTCTCCCCACAGGGAGGAGTCATAGTTTATTTATATTTTCTGAGGGATCCATACTGTTCCAGGATTTAAAAACTAGTTGTTATAGATGTCACAAAAGTACTAGATGCTATAGGTGTCGGATGAGTGCTAGCAGATTCCAGATTCAAGTGGAATTTATTTCTAAACTTTGCCTCCAACTTAGCATAAGATTAGCCACTCTGATGATTGGAAGACATCACCACAAACACTGCTGTTACCTGAACCACCAGTCTGCAGCCTTCCCCTAGGGGCTCACCTTCAGCATCCTCCCCACATCCCTTCTCCTCAGTCCCTAATCTGATCTGTTAGTCCCTCCAGTCTGTCACCCTCAGCAGGTTAAAATCTCCTGTGAAAGCAGGGGCCATGGCTAATTTCTCTTTCTATCCATCCCCAAACTAAAATATCTTACACATAATGACTTTTTAATAAGCTTTTGATGAAACAGAAACTAAAGCCATAGCTCAAGGGAAATCTCAAGACTGATATTTCAACCTCAATTCTGTCCTTATTTTACACATATGTCAGACTCAAGATCAGTGATAGCCCTTATCTTCTTTTGAGTCCCCAGAAACCAAACGGTCTTGGGTTCTTATCAAACAGCTATGAAATAACGTTTTAAACATTATAATAAATATCTCTCCAGGAAAATATCTACTTAATTGCTACCATCCTCTGTCTCTAAAATTAAAAAAAAAAAAAAAAAAAACAGCTCTATTCTGCTTTTCTATAGTCCCTGCATGTTTAGGGTCTAATGTATAAAGTTGGTGATAAATGGAAACCCTCAAAAATTAAATGCCAGCCAATTCAAATATTAAAAGAAAATCCATATAATCCCCATCATTTCTTTATTTTCCAGCATAGCTTTCCCATAAACCCAACTTACATAAACAATCGTGGCGTAAAGACTACAGTCACGATAGGATTTCATCCCAGCCTTCCTCCGAGCATATCTTCTATCGCTATTTAAGTCTTTCTCTCCTCCAAAAAATGATCTTTGTCTCTTTTCCTTTAGTGAGGACTTTATCTGCATGACAGTGTGTGTCTATATGGAATACCGGCACTGTTCTTTTCATTTTCTTCCAGCACAATGAAGATGGAAATCAGTTTGCTTCTGTATTCTCTGGCAGATAGATCCGTAGGGATCAGAATGTTCACCGGGAGAGAGGGACAGCAGGAAGTGGAGAGTGGGAAAGTTAGGGAATCTGTCTTGTCTTGTTTTGTTTTCCAGTGCAAATAGAAATACTTTCAAAAGATGGTTTTCATATGATTAAAAAAAAGGCAGTTGTCTAGATGGAAAAAACATTTCTATATTCATGGAGTGAGCAGGAGGGGGTGGTGGAGCCCTAAACATGGGGCCGGCTTCCCTCCCTCCCTCCCGTAAACCACCATCGATATGCTAAACTTGTGCTGAGAGGCACAGTCTTCCGCCATCAAAAATGTAAATACATTTTCAATTTTGAAATAATATTTCAGTTTGAATTGAATTTGAGCAATTGAGCAATAATAACTTCTGGTTTTTCTATTTTTTTCAAGGCCTTATCCATTGACTTCACTACAAATTCTCGGTAACACAGAGATGCCAGAGGTCTCAGGGTAAAAGGGGAATACCCAGACCTACGTTGGCTGCAAAACTCCTCAAGTTGCATGTTTTAACTCTTCACACAAGTTCACTGAAATGGCAATATTTATTTAATCACAGGGAGTTTTAGTTTTTACGATGAAAAAGTTACAAGGGAGATGTTTAACTTTTAGTTTTGTATGGGAAAAGCTACTCTATGGTAATAATAGTTAGCTACTCATATTTTTCCTCAAATTCTAAGGAAAATACTGAGATTTGGACAGGGAAAAGCAACTGTCTAAGGTAACTCAATGAAAGACAACAAAGTTTTCAAAGAAAAATAAGTTTCTTTCTACATTATGAATAGTAAGCCCAAACCATCTGTAACCCTAACCCTAACCTAACCCTGAAAAGTTAAGAGATTTTAAAATAGGAGAGTTCCCACTTCCATGTCAGCTTGTGTGAAGTCAGCATGAAATTCTAATTTAGATTTACTTCCTTTACATTTTTTAAGATATAAATAAGTGCCAACTATCAATATTTTGATGATTATTAAGCACTTCTGATTTGTATGACTATAATCAAGTTTTAAATTAAAAATGTGTGACAAAGCTAATCAAAAAAAAAAGAGAAAGGAAGCATAAAAATAAATAAAAGAACAGTGAGACATTCTGTAATAAAGTTGTTTTAAGAAAAGGAGAAGTTCGGGGCCTCCCTGGTGGCGCAGTGGGTTAAGCAACACACCATGAAGCAGACCACAACCACTGCAGCACGAGTTCGATCCCTGCTGCCGGCCAGGGGGGACCCACATGGTGCGGCAGACCTCTCCTGCTGTGCCCGCTGCTCCCCTCAGCAGTGTGCTTCTGTTGATCTGCCTGTTCTGCTCCCTGCTCTCTGTGGTGAATCCTCTCACCCCCCCCACACCTCTGGCCTGTACCCCAGTGCTTGTATGCATAAATAAATAAAATCTTTAAAAAAAAGAAAAGGAGAAGTTCTAAAATTTTGGTTTTACCCTAAGTGGGTGGAGCTGAACAGGGAAAAAAAATTTTTGCAAAGAAGAAAGAAGGAAGAAAAGGAAGATGGAGAACAGCAAGTAGACCTGGATGAGGCACATGGGGCAAAGGGACATGTAAAAAAACTGTACTTGCTTTTTAGTCTTGGACTGGTTGAAACAGATGTGGGTGAGAGACCTTTGGGGAGGTTAACAATGGCAGCTGTTATTTTGATTTTAATTTTGCTCTTTTCCTCCCAAATTTGTTTAATTTTTTTTAACCCTTTTTTATGGGTCTCTACTAAAAAGTCCTTTAGATATGTAGCAAGTTTTTGGGCCTTGCTTTGGGCCAATCCTATTTGGCTGGACTTTTACTCTCAAAGAGATGGGTAACTTTGGATGCTTAACTTAGTAACTATATTCTTTGTTCTTTCTTTATTGTACCCTAGTTGTATTAAAATTCCTTTCCATTAAAAGTTTTCTGTGTTTGTCTTAATGCTGCGGATGGCAGAACCCATTCAGAGAGGGCAGGCTTGGGGGTTCTGGAGTGCTCCTCTCCCTGCCCTGTAACAATTCCACAACATCTCAGGTGAAAGGCACAGGCTTCCTTTCCTCATGGTACCCGAGACACTGCACCGTGGACCACATCTGATGAGCGTCGGAATCCCCAGCACAGCTGCTCCCTGCCTTTCCTGAGGGGGTCTGTCTGCCTGGGGGCACTCAGGTGACCACCAGGTTGTCCCAAGACGAAGGACACCCCTCCCCCCACCCCAGCACTTAATGCATGGTTTGTTTCTCTCTTTAGAAACTCCTTTCTCTGAGAAGTAATACAGAAGGGCTGCTGAGTTGTGGGTGTTGCAAATTGGAGCTTGTTCTGATTTTCTTCTTTAGTTCCTGGAGAGTAAATGGAGAAACTTTTTTTTAAAGATTTAATTATTTATGCATACAAGAGCTGGGGTACAGACCAGAGTAGCAGGACAGAGACAGAGTGGGGAGCAGAACAGGCAGATCGACTGAAATACGTTGCTGAGGTGAACAGCAGGCGAGGCAGGAGAGGTCTGCTGCACCATGTGGGTCCCCTCCCTGGCCGGGGACCAAACTCACACTGCTGTGCTGTGCTACAGTGTGGCGCTCAACCCGCTGTGCCACCAGGGAGGTCTATGGAGAAACATATTTAATTCCTGATGTAACCTTGACTTCCCTCTTCTCAGTTGATAATTAATAGAATGGACTTTTCAAACTTTTGCACCAAAAAAATTACCATGTAACTGTTCTATTTTAGCTTTATTTCAGAGTTAAGAGTTCCGCTGGATTGAATACTGTGGATAACATTAGGGAATAAAAGACTCATTAGCCAAGAATCAAGACACCAACCTAGTTTCTTTTTAATACTGTGATCCACAAAGGAAAAAGGCATTCTCCCCTTCCTTACACGGGAGTGAATGAAAGCAGGCCTGGTGAAGGATTATTTTTGTGGCTTAGGCTCTGAAGAGAAATTGTAGACTGTGGAGCCAGAGGGAGAAATGTAGCTGAAGGTGCTTTGATGTCTAAATTCCATTGATAACTTTTTAGCAAAAATAACAGTAGAGCGAGCTGTGTGGACAGAGTAGTGGAAGAGAGAGGCTAATTCAAGAAAAATATTCACACAATTCTTTAACATCGGCCTCATCAAACAAAATAAGAGTGTGAGCTATGTTCTAAGGAAGAAAAAAGGATGTTTACATTCTTCATTTTTCTTTTCATCCAAGTCCAAGTATGAAGAATGTCAGGGTCTGAGAGTGACCTGGTCTCCAGTAATTCTCCTTCAGAGAGAGTGCTCAGTGAGGAATTAAGAAAACCAATATTAGGGAAAGGAAGCTGATTTAATGGGAATGTGGAAAGCTGGGGAAAAGGGGATGAGGATATGAAACATTAAAGTCAGAAGAGAAATACCTCCCCAAATTCAATTTTTTTCATTTTTGCTGGCAATGTCCACCTATGACTCAACGCTCATAAATGAGTGCAGTGGTTCTTAATGAACAAAATCATCATTGGAATTGCTCAATGGGTCTTTTTCACAGCAGACTTCCAGCGTGCCCCCTAGGCTTTCTAAATCAGAAACACTGGAAGGGGGGCATCAGTCTGGTTCTTCTTTGAAAAGTTCCAGCACTTACTTCTGAAGTCCACTTCAGCTTAAGAACTACTTTCCTAGTGGAATCCACATCTCCCCCAGGCCTTACCACTCTACGTACAAAGAAAGCCAAGGTCTCCTGCCTGCCACGTACCACTGCTGTCCAGCCCACCTATTTCTGTAGGCTCCAAGTGCATAGCACAGTGGTTGAGAGCACCCCTCCAGATTCTTCAATTTGGCATCTGTGTGAGGGAGGGCCTGGCTAGCAAAGCCACAAGGGGTGGTACCTCCCTGCTCAGAGTACTTATCCCACCCTCCTCCCCCAAGTACAGACCTTCAAGTCCAGTCCCCTGTGCCAGCTCAGAACCTAACTGTCTAATGCCTGGATATCATGAGAAAGATGCTCCTTCACCATCACAGGTGGACGCTCACTAAAGACCAAGACCTAGTCACAAAGCTAGAGTATCCCGCCACACCTCTCCCTTGCCCACTGTGTGAATAAAGGCCTTTCCTAGGTGCATTGTGTCCACCTATCAAGAAAAAGCTTATAAAGCATCCCAAAGACAAAGAACACATCGTGTATTATGAGCCCAGGCATCAGAGGCAGACATGGCAGGGATGCTGGTATTAGCACACAGAGAATTGTAAAGTGTGATTAATATGCCAAGGGCTCTGATGAATAAAGTAGACATCACGAAAGGCAGACAGACAATGTAAGCAGAGAGATAGAGATCTGAAGATAGAACCCAACAAACCCAGCATCACTGTCAGAGAAATGAAAAATCCCTTTGATGGCCTTATCAGTAATCTGGACACAGCTGAGAAAAGAATCTCTGCATTAGAGGAGATATCAATAAAATCTTCAAAAACTGAATCTGAAAATAAAATAGAAGACAGTATCCAAGGACTGTAAGATAATTGCAAATGAGTAAGTGTACACATATTGAGAGTACCAGAAAGAGATGAAATTAGAGAAAAGAGCAGAAAAATATTTGAAACAACAGTAACTCAGAACTACCCCAAATTAATGTTAGGTGCCAAATCGCAGATCCACAAAGCTCAGAGAGTTCCCAAGCAGGAAAAACACCAAAAAAAAAAAAACCAAAAACAACAACAACAACAACAACAAAAATCTATACCTTGATATGTTAGTTTTAAATTATGGAAAAATCACAGAAAAGATCCTGCAAAAAGTCATGGAAAAAAAAAACAAAAACAAAACACTGCACCATTAGACAAACAAAGATAAAAATTATATCTAACATCTCAGAAGCCATGTAAGCAAAAAGCTAATGGAGTGAAATATTAAAAGAATTTAAAGAATTGAGAGAAAATAGTACTCTCCCCTAATTTGTATTCTGCTTTCTTACCTTAACCGCTAAACCACATGTGGATGCCTCTGCCGGTGAAAACCAGTCCCTCAAATGTTTCTTGCAACCTGTGTTTCCATCAGGATTCAGACTAACTCCAGGGGACACCTTAATGCAAGAAACAGACTCCTGTCCCCTGACGTGCTTGCTCTCTGTCTCCAGACACTATCCTTCTAGAGATCTTTCCCTACTATGCAATCTACTTCACCTACATAGCCTCTTGGACTTTAAGCTGCTCCTTTCCTTCAGACACACCCAAATTCCAAGTCCCAGTTTAGGTTGAGTTGAGATTCCTGTTACACTGGTAATTCTATGAGGATTCTTCTCCCACCTTTCCTAAATTCTGACCAAGGCCAAGAGCATCACAGTGTCTTAAATGAAGTGAGCTGATGAATGGTGGCTACCCAGAAAAAGCAGTGAACACCTGCATTTTCACCCTAAGGCCCAGTGCCATTTAGATTGCCACATGGGTAAAGACAGGAGAAAGGATTGAGACAGCATTTGGTAGAAAACATATTCTCAGTTCTCCGATTCCAAACTATTTGTAAGAAATTGACCGTGTCACATCAGCACTTCCTGGTGTCCCCATTGCTTGCCTTACTTCCCTGATCTTTTTGGACCCAGTTCTTCAGCTGGTGTACAAATTGACTCTTCCTTCTCCTCCCTCTTTGAAGTCTATTGCCAAATCCCATTGTTTCTCTACTCCACACTGCTGTTCATTCCATTATCTCCTTCTCTCCATCCTCACTGTCTCTAGTCCCGCTCAAATCATGACTTACTGAGAATAATGTACTAGGAACACAGCTGATTTCTTCATATCCACGTTAGTACCCTAAAGATCTTTTTGTATAGCACAATTGGAGTAATTTTTTTAAAAAATCAAATGAAAATACTTTAAAAATATCTTCTAAAAAGGCTTAAAATTCCAGCCCTTCTTGGGGGCGCAGGAGTGAAAGTCTCAGCACTATCAAGCAGTCACCAGCCACTGCGGCCTGAATGTGATCCCCATCCAAAAAGGGGACCCACATAGCACAGCAGACCTCTCCTGCCTCGCCCGCTGCTCCCCTCAGCAGTGTATTTCAATCCATCTGCCTGTTCTGCTCCACACTCTGTTTCCAGTGAATCCTTTCAGTGCCCACACCTCTGGCCTGTACCCCAGCTCTTGTATGCATAAATAAATAAACCTTTTTTTAAAAAAATAGGCTTAAAGTTAGATAAATATTCTGAATCTCAGTATCTTCAAGTAAAATTCAGGGTAATTATTTCTACACTTTGGATTATTATAGGAATTTGAGAGAATATAAAGTTTACATAGAGAGGATATCACATAAAAAAGAACAACTATGAACTTATTTGACACCTGCCAGAAGTTAGTATTCTGACATTTTTTGTTTCCAAAGTAATTGAGGGCTTTGAACTAAATGTAGAAATACAAGTCTATTCTAGCTGTATACTTCTGTAGTTGTATAATCCAGGTAGAAGTTGGGATAACCTAGTTTTTAATCTTATGCCTTACATTTATTTCTCTTATATGTAATAAAATACAGAATCATGTTAATGCTAATATGACTCAGATTAGACTATGTTAGAGTCACTCTTATCTACATACTGAACTTTGCCAGCCCCAGCTCCATCACTTCTTTTTGGGGAGGGTCTGGATCTGAGGTTATTGACTAATTGCTCAGACTACCCAGTTAAAAGAGGGAGTTTCTTACAAGTCAAGACTTACAGCAAACTTGAATAAGATTAAGCAAAAGACCCACTTATCTCCTCTTTGTCTCAAATGGGTAGGGTGAGTAGGAAAAGTATCTGAAGACGGAAATGATGGGTCATGTTTTTCATCCCCTAGAAAAGAGAAAGGCGAATTGAATTTATGGAGCCTCCTGGTACTCCACCATAGGAATGTGAGGGTCAGAAACTATGGAGTGTGATGTTTGAAGTATGACTATGATAGCCTGTTGGCCGCTGAGTGTGGAGTAACTACTGGGAAAGGAAGGATAAAGAACACAGAATACAGGGCCTCCCTGGTGGCGCAGTGGGTTAAGCAACGCACTGTGAAGCAAACCGCAGCCACTACAGCACGAGTTCGATCCCTGCTGCCGGCCAGGGAGGG
>JAGFMF010011792.1:2837507-2871307 GCA_019455555.1 Galemys pyrenaicus | reverse complement strand
TCTGTGGTGAATCCTCTCACCCCCCACACCTCTGGCCTGTACCCCAGTGCTTGTATGCATAAATAAATAAATCTTTAAAAAAAAAAAAAAGAACACAGAATACAGAAGGAAAATGGTGTTCTCTCAGGCTTTGAGATTCAAAATAAGATTTGAAACATCTATGTGTATGAATATGAATATATATAGTACTGCCTTCCAGATGTACAAATCTGTGTTCAACTTTTCCCCAGAACTTCTCCAGATTCTCTACTGCTGCCTCATAATCCCCTTCTTGAAAGGGGTCCCTTGGATCAACGACCCATCACATCCTCAGTCATCCTTGGAGTTTTTATAGACATGGGAATCACACCATTTGCTTCTTAATCTGCAATAGATAAACATCTGTTTCAATGACTGGAGCATGAGTTTATTTGCTTAATATAAATAAGTGAAAGAATGAGGTGTGGAAACTCTCCAAAAGTTGGTTCTTACAGCCTGGATCTTAGACTTCATCTGTAAATTGTGCAAAGAATGTCTACCTTGTTGGTTGCTACAAGAAACTGAGAGTTTTAAATGAAAAACCTTATACTCTGATTGGCACAGGCTCAACAGTTATCTTTTCCCTTAATAAAATTCAATGGCATCCCAAATTTGGAAATTAAAATTGTAGGCATACCCCCAGAACAAACAGCAGAAGGACTTTTCAAACAGTTCACAGTTCATAGTCCTCATATACATGTTTTAAAAAGTCTCATAATTGATAAAGCCCATTTGACTTCCAAGGACATATTTGGCTTTCTATTATGAATTCCAATACTTGGAAACCTCGGAGGAAAGTCCTCTGTAATAGGGTATGTCAAATACAAGCTCTGTTTTTGCTTATTTATACTAAATAGCCTCTAACCTCCAGTCCACTATGCTGTGCAAGATTTATTTACAGAGTCTTCAGTAAGAGCTAGAGTTCCATGAGTTCTGCGTAGGCACAAACTTCCCGCCAGCAAATTATTTTGGGTCAGCTTTTCTAATATGACTTTGATTTCAGCATGTTGGTCCACTTATGTCTAGAAAATACATAGTTATGAACCTTTTTTTTTTTCAGTGAAAGCTATTTTTATTTAAAAGTATATTATTTGGGGGGGGAGGGGAATCTGCATTTATTGAAGATATTCCCATGTGGATTTTAAAGTAAGTTCAGTAGACAGTGCCATGATCTTTACATCCTAAGCAAGTCAGAAAATTACATAATTTTCAAAATACTTAGTGAATTCAGTTGACCCGTATATTGAAGAACATTCAACTATTTTCCCGTGAGGTACAGTTCTCATTAGTGTAGTGGTGAATATCCCTTCCTGTCAGATTTCTCCCCAAGAAATAATGTGAATCACACATCTACCCACTTTGACCCTACTCACCTAGCTTTTTTAAATGTAGGAAAATTAAGGTTCCCTTGCTAAATGAATTGCATATTCTTTTTCAAGGTAATTGTCATATGACTGTACCAGTTGGCTAAATTAGTGTTCTCACCAAGACACAGGTCATTTGAAAACAAATTGTTTTTATATGGCTTGTGGGGGGAGGGGGGTCCTAAAAATATAAATATCCTCTTCCAAATCTTTAGTTTTTAATCAGGTCTCTAAGTACACAGCAACCTGAAAAACAGGATTAGCATATTTGAAAGTAGTGTTCAGCTTTATATTTCATTTTTATACTACCCTTTATAGAGCATTAATAAAATTATTTTCTAAGTGAGATAATACTTGTATTATATGCTATTTCATATAGTGAAAAGGTATATCCTGCAGAAATCTGACTCAACCAATAGATTTAGTGATAAGCTAAGACACTGAGCTGGCTTGATCTACCAGGTGTGCATAATAATATGCTATTATGGAAATATTAGTGTTACATTAATATAACCATAAGTACCTATGGAACACTTTACACTCTTTAAAGGAATAAAGGATAATTACTTCTAAAGCCCTGAAAAATCTAAAGTTGTACTTTATTACAGTTTAGCCAAAATATGCCTTGAATTAAATATTTGAGATGCATTTTTTCAGAGACAAGTATATAGATTAAGAAGCAAAGTTAAAACTCCCACAACTGATACCAGTATAAAAAAATAAATTTGTATCTTCTCTTCACTTGACCTCTACCCACAGTAGGAAGTTGATCTTCACAATTTATTGGTCCAGTAAGAAAAATCACATCTGCCTCTAAACATTAACCTGATCAGGAGAGAAAACAATTCTTCTGGCTACCACACAGCATTTAAAAGTCTCTGAATTTTTTCACATATAGTACCTTGGTTGTGTCTTTCGACTCTTGCTTTATTATGTGCTAGAAACAGAAGACCTATAAAAATCAAGAAAGGGCTTGGGCAAACAAGAGAAAAAAATTTTTTAAATTTCACAATTACTTCAAAAAAAAATCAAATACCTCAGAATTATCCAGAGAAGTAAAGGACTTATGCAATGAAAGCTACAAGATATTATTTAAGGAATTACTGACATAAGGAGGCAAGGAATATAATCAAAATGACTGTCCTACCTAAGGAAATATATATAATAAAATCCCCATCAAAATATAAACAAGTTTCTTTAAATAAATTGAACCAAAAAATAATAAAATTTAAATGGAACCAAAAAAGGTTATAAATAGCAAAAATAACCCTGAGGGAAGAAAGGAGAAAATTGGAGGCATCACATTACTGGACCTTAAACTATATTTTAAATTAGCAGTATTAAAAGAATATGGCATTTGTATAAATGTAAACTCATGGATCAAAACAACAGAATCAAAATCCCAGGAATAACTTCACATATATATCAGTACTTAATTTATGATAAAGCATTCATGATCATACAATGGAGAACTTCTTTAATAAATGGTACTAGAAAAACTGGAAGTCCAACTGTAAAAGAATGAGATTGGAAAACTATCTAATTCCATACAAAATCATTAATTCCAAATAAAGATCTAGATATAAGACCAGCAACAATAGAATATACAGAAGAAATTATTGGCAGTATGTTCTATGACATAAAGGTATTTTTGGAGACTTACCACTATAGCAAGGGAAATAAAAATAAACAATTAGGATAACCTCAAATATAAAAACTTTTACACAGCAAAAGTATTTGAAGATTAAACAGACACAAAACTAATAGGGCTTAATATCCAAGATATATTTTAAAAAATCCTTACCAAATTCAACAAAACAACCTAGTTAATAACAGGGCAGCAGTTATGAGCAGACAATGCACCATAGTTGATAACCAGGCCAACAGATCCATGGAAAAATATTCACCCATTTCTCCCTTTAAGAAAGTGAGGCAATTAAAATCATAATAAGAATCATCTTATACCAATAAGAATGACACACATTAAAAAGAACCCCCAATAGCAGGGATTATGCCAGGTAAAATAAATCAGAAGGAGAAAGAATCACCATATGGTTTTTCTTGTATTTGGATTATAAAAAAGTAAAACAAGTCAGATAAAATCAGACCAATAAAAACCCTAGAAATCTGACTATAGAATTAAGGTTACCAGAGGGTGAGGGGGCCCTGTGGACTATAGTGACTATAGGTGCCTAGGTGGTGAGTGTGCTGTATGATTTGTATCCAAAGAGGTGTGATTCTGTGCTTCTGAATTACATGCAGTGCTGTAAATCAATGTTATGTCAAAATAAATAAATAAATTAAATTAAATGACCCTCAATAACAGGAACTTGAGATGATGTAGAGAAAGTAGAATCCTGGTACACTGTTGGAAAGAATGTAAACTGGTATAGCCATTTTAGAAAGCTATCTGAATTTACCTTAAAAAAACTAAAACTGGAAATAGCGTATTACTCAGCAGTCCCACTCCATCAAGTTGAAATACTGCCATCTACAAGATAGAAGGAGGTCAAGGAAATTATATGTAGTAAAGTAAGTCAAAAGACAGAAATATTGAACATTTACATAGTGAACTATTCAGCAAAGTGAAATACAGAAACTAAGGGGAATTAATAAAGAAAGGAGTGAGGGTTCTGAGGTTATGAGGGCAGGAGAAAGGGTCAAGGGGATACAACATTTGGTGGTGGGAAATAAAAATTCCAGGTGGGAATAGACAGAAGGAAAGATAAGAATAATAATTAAAAGAAATACAGGCATAGTTTGAGAGTTACAACTTATGGGCAACAGTATAGTAGTAATAAAAAAGAATATAGAAAATGTGTTAAAACATACACCATAAAATTATATAAGATGAAACATTAACTATTTCATGAAATCTGTTAAAGTTCATATGGATTTAATATAGTGCTATTATAAAAAGAGTGGGGATTTCTGTACCCAGAACAGTATATGTTTTCACTGTTACATGCTACATAGTAAATGTAATGGAAATTTAATGTTAACTGTGTGTTTTTATGTACATGGCTAGGCATTTTCTATGATTATAAGACTGGAAAAAACCCACATTCTTAGTGAAGAAGCAAAAAGACCAATTAAGTTGTAGTAAAGCTTAGTTTACTCTCCAAGCTAGAGAGCTGGCGTCACCCCCCAATTAAAAAAAAAAAAAATGACTTTGGATGGAGACTGAAACCTCACCCAGGCCAGAGATTTTCATTATGGCACCAGTAGGTACCAGGAAAAATCTTGCAGACTTTGCTTACTTAGCTCCAAGCATCAAGAGTGACAGCGATCAGTGGTGTTAATAGCTGGCTGTCCTCCCCTTCACCACCCACCACACACACACACACACACACACACACACACATATTTGTGAATGGGCCCTGTATAAATCGTAACACCTTCTGTGTTAAGGTCAAGGGTCCTGCATTTATCTTCCTTTAGCTCTTTCCTGTGACCAGAGTGAGGACTGGAGGCTCTGTACCCAGAAACACATAGGCAATCTCTTAAATATTCATTTGGCTAACAGTCCAGCAAATTCCAGTACTCTAAGGATTAACAAGTCCCTTTATTTCTTTTGGAAGGCTCTGCTGTAACTGAATTCCAACATTTTGTTTATCTTCCACTGTTTGTCTTCCAAGGAACATGCTCAAGTGCACTCATCATGACAAAGTACCTGCTGTGGAAATACATTTGGAAATTGTGAGACACGAAAGCTTTTTTGGAGGAAGAAGGGTTATTATTTTTTTATTTTTTAATTTTCAATGCTTTGCAGGAGAGGACAAGATAAAAGAGTCAGATTAAAGCAAATTTAAGTACTATTACTTGTCCTTGTTTAGTGTATAAAGCTAAGCAGGTCTATGTTAACCTTTATGTTAAATGGATATTTGAATTTTATAAATTTATACAAATTTCAATGAAGCTAATTGTTTTCATTTCCTCTTCCTGCAGTAACACCTTTAAAATTGCTAAAAGTCGTAAAAGAAAAAATTGTTTTTCAGCCCTCCTTTCCCCAGTCATGCACTAGTGTGTGTTCTAATGAATGTTGGGACATTTCAGTGGCAAGAAGCTAAAAAAAGAAAAGAAAGAAAAGCAAAGATGGAAATAACAAATAGCTCCACAAACTATGCCATTAATCCTGTAAGACTGAGAATTGATGATTAGTGAGCTCATCTTTTGTTTGTTTGTTTCAAATACTCAGGAAGGATAGCTCAACAAAGTGTCATATGACTTGATTGAATAGAAGTCCTGTCAATATGCTTCAGTGCCTACTTTGCCCCTAAATGCATGTTAGGACTGGAACCACTTAAAGTAATAGATCATTGAGAAAAGGAATTATAATTTCAGTTTCTTCTCCAAAAGTATTTTCTTTTTTTTTTTTTAAGATTTATTTATTTATGCATACAAGAGCTGGGGTACAGGCCAGAAGTGTTGGGGGTGGTAAGAGGATTCACCACAGAGAGCGGGGAGCAGAACAGGCAGATCAACTGAAGTACACTGCTGAGGGGAGCAGCGGGTACAGCAGGAGAGGTCTGCTGCACCATGTGGGTCCCCTCCCCAGCCGGCAGCAGGGATCCAACTCGTGCTGCAGTGGCTGCGGTTTGCTTCATAGTGTGTTGCTTAACCCACTGCGCCACCAAGGAGGCCCCCAAAAGTATTTTCTTAAAAGTAAATATGAAATAAGGCAATTTAGGGACTTTATTGCTTGTCTCAATAAGTAAATTTTTGGCTTCTATATGTCAACAACTATAATATGATGTAAGTGCTATTTTCAAAATACATGCTATGAGAAGACAGACAAGAAATTATATCAATGGCACTTAAGATATATTATATATCCTCAGTCTTTTTTGACCCATATTTTATTCAATTTACATTCAACAAACATTTATTGAGTATATATTATATACCATATATTTACATTTTAACAGTAGCTACTACTACCTCAAATTACAT
The DNA here is from genome assembly GCA_019455555.1 of Galemys pyrenaicus. NCBI lineage: Eukaryota > Metazoa > Chordata > Mammalia > Eulipotyphla > Talpidae > Galemys > Galemys pyrenaicus. Next base: position 2,864,972 of record JAGFMF010011792.1, on the reverse strand, counting down.
TTTAAAACAAAGATTTTAAATTAATGAGAACTATGAGAGAGGAAGGGCTGAGGGGAAGAGAGAGAGAGAGAGAGAGAGAGAGAGAGAGAGAGAGAGAGAGAGAGAGAGAGAGAGAGAGAGAGGAGAGAGGAGAGAGCGAGCTTGCCAATGATTTCCCTAGGAAACATGAAAGATGAACTTAAGAGACCAGAGATGTGATGGTAAATCTTCAGCAACTTACTCGCCACACTTTAAAACAAAACAAAAAAACAAAGCCCCACAGGCTGATTTGTATTTTATCATTTATATGGTGCAAATACTACCACCATGTCTAATTTCCAGCAACAAGGCTGACATCACCGCACTGGAGATGGGAAGAGATACATACAGCCCAGGATCCCGACCCATTGTGAGTCCACTCTAGCGCATCATTTTTAGTTCCTACCAGACAGTGGCTGCCAGGGTCACCCTGAGAGTCTGTTTATCACCCCATAACACACTGAACTGGGAGCTAAATAGCCTTGCAGAATGACTCATAAATACCCATAGATGTATTTCCACATGCCCCATTGCCAATACCACTTTTCTTTTCTAAATCTTAGAACTTCCATTCTCACATGCTGTGTCTCGTTAGCCCTGGGCGACATTGAGCATTTGACCTCTGCTATCATAGGAAGAAAAACTACTTCTGCTGAGAGAAGCTGGCAATGATTTTGAGTTAGATCAGCAAAAAGCTTCGTACCTTGTCACACTGAATAGTAAATAAATGTATGTTCAGAGGTGAATTTTAGTACATTTAGTAAATATTCTGTTTCGTAAAGGCAATTCTTAAATAAAGTATGCAGTTTGTCATTGAGAATATGTTGAGATGAAGAATCCAATAGCTATAAGCCTTAGAGTTAAACTTTCAGTTTACTTACTATTGCTTTTGTATATCATTAATGCAAATATCAAAACAATTTATAGGGAAAATAATATTTTAGTATTATAATGAAAATATTTTTTATCTTGGAAACTCCATGAAAGGAGCTCTGGGCCTTCTTAGGGTCCATAAACAACACTTTGAGATCCACCACCTTAATCTAAAGTCACAAATATGTCTTGTTCTTTTTTATTGCAATAGATACAGCACATTGAAACTGGTCACCTGGTAATTCACTCAACAATCCATCAAAGTGGATTTTTGCTATTGAGGTAATGTTGGCTTACATCAGTGTTTGTAATCTGGAAATGTAAGACCCCCCCCCCCATCCCCTTCAGATGTTATCATAGCATTTCTGCTACCATAGCACCTGTAGTCCACCATCATAGTTCATAGTACTCCCTCCCCACTTTGTCCTCATCGCTCCCTGTCTTCCTCCTCAGCTGAATGTCTCAGCTTTCAAGGGTTTCTCTATATTCCACATGTGACGCCATCTGATTTTTGTCTTTCTCCTCCTGAATTATGTAGCTAGTAATTATTATAGTTTTGTAGTATAGTTTCAAGTATAGAAGTGTGATACTGCCATTTTTCCTCTTTTTTTGGTCAGGATTTGACTATTTGTGGGTTTTTGTGGAGCCATAGTAATTTGGGTTATGGCTTTATTCACTGTACAGAAGGTTATTTTACACTGATGTAGATCCAATTATTTATATTCTCTTTTGTTCTCTTTGCTTTTGGAGACCTATCTGCAAAGACACCACTAAAGTTTATGTCGTGATGTGTTATGCCTATGTTTTCTGCTATGTATCTTAGGTGTTCAGGTTTTACATCCCAGTCTTTTTTTCCATTCTGAGTTGATTTTTGTTTATGGTCTGAAATAGTAATCTAGTTTCATTCTTTTGGGTGAAGCTATCCAGTTTTCCCAGCACCATTTATTGAAATGCCTTTCCTTGCTCTAATGCATAGATAGGTTAACTGGCCATATAGGTGCAGACATTTTCAGGGATCTTAATTTTACTTCAAAGGTTTCTGTGTCTGATTTTGGAGAAGTACTATACTGTTTTAATTACTACAGTTTTGTAATATAATTTCAAATATAGAAGAGTGATACTGCCACTGTCCCTCTTTTTTTTTTTTTAATCAGGATTGCTTTGGCTATTTGTGGTGCTTTCGTTTTGTTTTGTTTTTTGTTTTTTGTTGACCCATGTGAATTTCAGCAATGTTTGGTCTATTTCTTTGAAATTTTGATAGTATTTGCATTGAATTTCTATACTGTTTTGTGTAGGATGGCCATTTTGGCAATGTTGATACTTCCAACCCATAAGCACAGAATACTTTTCACTTCTTTGTGTCTCCTTGTTTATTTTGACAATGTCTTAAGGTTTTTTCCTTATATAGGACCTTTGCCTCCTTTGTTAGGTTTACTCCTAGGTATTTAATTTTTCTGGTGTCTTTGTAAATGGTGTCATGTTCTTAATTTCTTCCTCTTATAGTTCTCTGCACATGGGAAGGCAGCTTACTTTTGTGTGTCGGTTTTATAACCTGTCATAAAGTAGATCTTTAATAAGGCAATTTGAATCATGTCACTCCCTGTTTAAAACCCTTTTATGGTTTTCCATTACTCAGAATAAACTTAAAGCCCTTATCACAGGTGGCAGAGCCCTTTGTGATATGATCCCATGTCCCTATGCAGCCCCATCTCCTTCTGATCTCTTCAATCTATTGCAATAGCCTCTTCTTTGTGCTTGTAGAGCTTTCTACCCAATCGATTTACCTAATTAACTTGACCCATCCTCTAGCTGTTAACTAAAATCTCCCTCAGTGAGGTTTGCCTCTAACCTCTAACCCCATTAGATTGGACCACCCCTCCCCTCCTCCCAAGAACTGGTTACACCTGTAGTTACATAGTATTACACTGGTTTTTTGCGATGTCTCTTTTGAGAAACTAATTGATCTCAAGAAGAGACAGTGTATTCCTAGGCTTGGCACAGATGGCTGGCTTTGAATATTGCCTGTTTTTGTTCAAGGGTGTCACCCAGAATGGAAAAGAAGGAATTGGGAGATTATCTACAAGTCAGTGGCAGGCTGTCAGCTCCATTGAGCATGTGTAATACTGACCGCGGGCCTCAAGGACAGGAGCAGCAGAGCACCTGAATCCAGCCCAGACTGCTTTGCCAAGACTTCTAGCATTAAAAGAAAAGCTAAAACATGAAGTCAGAGGTCATGATGTCTCTCGTCCTGACAGAAATCAGTTGGAACGCAATCAGAAAGGTTGCACTTAAAATTGAAATTTGAGTCCAATAATGAAATTTTTATTACAGGGATTCATTTGTCATGCCTAAATCTTTCTTTCCTTTAAGATGCTGTCTTTTCAAGGAGCGTCATATTTTTTCATGCAAATACATTGTAGACCATCCATAGTTGTGTCCAATAAGTATCTGAACAGTGAGTACATCTCAGCCCCCAATGTGAGCTTTTACTGTAGCTACTCTTTCTACTCTCTTATGTTCCTCCATTTCACTAAAAATGTTGAAGCATGTACTAACTCTCAGTCCACTCTGGAACTTCTGGACTTTCTGGGAAAACCACCATACCCCAAGCTTAATACCACAGTAAGTCTCATCTCTAGAGAATAATCATGACTCACTTCTTTTAAAGGAAAAGGTGCCAGAATTTTAGTCACTAATTTGTCTTGCTCATGTCTATCTATGTCTGGTGGACACAGACCATTAGAAACCATTTTTACTTGTTTCTTTTTTGTTCTATTCACAATAAGACTTCCTACAATACTCCTGTAAAAACATTCTATTTATTCTACTGAAGATGAAATTGATGCATCATACAGGATCCAGTGTGTAAACAGTTCATAGTAAATCAAAAGCTCAGGATTACTCAATGATGAAAAGTGAAAGTTTTGACAAAATGGCTAAATATTTGCTTTAAAGTGGCTCAACAACATTTAGAAGCATGTGAGACATTGTTTTCTTTTTCTATTTCCTGCAGTATTCCTCCCAAAGTTAGAGTTTGTTTTAAAAAGACAAAGATTAAACACTACAGTAAATTTTGTCTACACTCGTGCAAACACCTTTTTCTTTTTGCTTGTCTTTGTGAATTTCTGAAGTGTAGTATGTATTACTTTGTGTTTAAGAAGAGACAGGTTAAAATTTAGCAGCTTGGAAAAAGAAGGATGGTAATGGAAATATCCAATTTCAGTGACCTACATGAGTGGATCAGTGAGAGACTAAGAGTGAGCATATTTGTAATGGAAATGGTAACTTTTCTGGAACATTTAAATAGCTGATATTGTGCGGTTGCTTTGGAAACCCACTTGGATGTGATCAGTCAGTTTTTAGATTAGGTTTGAGAAAGGAATCCCAGATGGAATAGTTCAAAGTAGGAAATTAGCATCTAGAGGAAAGCTAGTTAGTGACTGTACTTGGAAACCTACATGTCAAGAGACCATGGACAAGGCTGGCTACTGACAGGAAGAAGTTCCAGGAAGACCAAACCTGTAAGTGGAAATGGCAAGAAAAAATTTCACCCTTTAAACCATTTGGATGGCTTTATTATTAGATGGTTTGGAATTTACCTCAGTCCTTTTACAGTTCCTATCTCTAGTTTCTTTTGCTTTTTGTAGTATTTGGTTTTATACAAATCACCCAACTATGAGTCACATAGTATTCCATGGTTCTGTTATATCTCCTTTATGGAAATGTTTACTCAGCAAAAGCTTCAGGACAGAATGACTCATCTATGATGTCTTATAGACAAATTTCTTGATCTCATATAAGCTGATGGTGCCATTTGTGCAGTATCCTAGTTCTTGCATCTGCATATCTCTTGGCTTCCTGGAGGCATGCTTTTCCAGGGTTAGTGCCTTCCCCAGAGCTAGAGCCAAGGGAAGGCAAGACTTCAAGCCCAGACAAGTCATGTTATCCATGGAACATTTGGGGTATGGAAAATCAGAATTCTCAGCAAGAGTGGGGTCTGCAAATTTTCTATGCATACAATTTATTTCTATTACAAATTTTCCCTGTCTTTAGAATAACACAATAGAATTTCTTGGGATGATGTTAATGTCCTATATCTGATTTGTTCAGTGCTATTGCCATTAATTTGTTTATCATTTTCCTCTCAGTGCAAAATTGGGAAATACATACCCTACTTTTCCTACTTTTTAAAACAGATTTTATTTATTTATGCATACAAGAACTGGAGTACAGGCCAGAGGCATGGGGGATGGGAGGTGGGGGAGAGGATTCACAGAGACAGAGTGGAGAGCAGAACAGGCAGATCGACTGAAATACACTGCTGAGGGGAGCAGCAGGTGAGGCAGGAGAGGTCTGCTACGCCATGTGGGTTCCCTCCCTGGCTGGGGATCAAACTCAAGTTGCAGTGGCTGCGGAAGCTCCACAGTGCAGCATTCAACCTCTTGCCCCACCAGGGAGGCCCTCTTTATTTTTGGTGAATATATATTTGCGAGATCATTGCTGACAATACTCCCCCATAATATTTAGTTGTATTTCATTTTAATGGATTTAAATTTAAATGAGTCACATGTAGTTACTAACGACAGTATTGGTTCTCACAACTCTAGAATATGTTACTCTAGTTCTCACATTTACCTGTCTCTCACATGCTTCCTGATTGATCTACATATTCGGGACAATCCGTATCAAAATACCAACTGGCATTTTTTTTTTCAGAAATTGGGAAACTGATCCTAAAATTTGTTTGGAGATCAATCCAACTGAAAATAGCACAAACTTTTATAAAAGGATAAAGCTAGAAAACTTACATGTCCTGATTTCTAAATTTACAACAAAATTACATTAATCAAAACAAGCAAAGAACTGGAATAAGGATAAACATACAGATTAAAAGAAAATAAATGAAAATTTAACAGCAAATTGATGGAGTTGAGCTTCAAACTGAGACCAGACATGAAAACCCAGACTATCTCCATTACTTTATCTGAAAATAGTAAACTGATTTTTTGGTTGCTATTTCTCTCTATTCTCCACAATACCTGACTCAGGACTATGGACCAACTAAACACTGCAGAAATAACTAATGCATGCATAAACAACACCTCTGGTGATAACTGCTATCCTATAAGGCAGTAAGTGGCATATACAGAAGGGTAATTTTATTTTTAAGTACAACCCACCAGTTATCCTGAAGCCCAAGAAGGAAATGTAAAGCTATAATTATCTATGTGCTGAATAAAAAACACAGATGGAGTTTCTACACTTTAACATCCTTCATCTTCAGAATGGATTAGTAAGGAAATGAGAATTAAAAACAACTGGTTGAAGATAGAGGACTCCACCACATTTAAGACCAAGACTAAAAATAGAGGCAAGAGGAGACATTCACATCCTATCCTCCCTTTTCCTGCCAATTTATTCTTTTCAGTGGGATTGAGGCAGCTCTACAACTGGGGAATTTTGCATATCCATGCATACACACAAATTCTCCACACAAATTCTCCCGAGAAGTCTTTGGGGGTCCTGTAAATATTAACTTGGAAATTTGTTGTTTCAGAATAGATTCCTCAAACAAAGCAATCCTAAAGTTCACAGTTGTTGGTAACATGCACAGCATCTCGCACGCACCTCCTCTGACACAGAAAGCATGAAGGTGACGGGGTTGCAGGTCTACCAGGCTTTCGAACACATTGAGCCTTGACAATTACTTGGTCTTCCTCCTGGCTCAGTGCATTAGTGCACAAGAACACAGCACAGCCTCTGGCTGCAGACAGAACACCATCAATCTCTCTGCTGCAGGCGGCTCTCCAGCCTGGATGCCCCCCGGCTGGGGCTGTGGTGTGGACTCACAATTGCTGTTTGACAGCACGGGAAGGATGTCTAGAGGAGATTATGGGTGGGTGCAGGGCTGAACCTGTCAACTTCTCCTTAGGCTCCTTTTATAGACTTGAGAGAGAGCTACAAGCTCTTGCATACTTTGATAAAAGTGGGTCATAAAAATGGAAATGAATGCCATATCAGGCACCTATTTTAGGTTTAATTCTGGGGATAATTGAATATAAACCATCATCGTTTATGGGGTAATAATGTCTAGAAGGCATTTTAAAGGACTTATATTTCACCTAATGTGTTCTATATGTGGAGCTACTTTTGCATCAGACAAGGGACAGCTGAATATTGCTATTTCAGTTTCCTGACCTGTGAAATCATCTAGAAGAACTGCTCTATTTTGAGATCCTTCATTTTCATGCTGTGCAAACAGCAATAATAAAGGGTCTCCTCTTTCTATTTCTGTGTTCAGAAGGAATTCGATGCACAGTTCATGTGAAATATCATTTTGGCATTAATTTAACCCTGAATGATGGGGCCCTCATGGCATGATGGTGCTATAAAGAAAGAAGTTAATATGATGTCTCCTCAAAGGCTGCCATATTTATTGCTGCGTGAATATCAGGTGACTTGCCAACGAGGTGACCTAAAAAAGTGACGGTTATACTTCTCATTTATCCTTCACTACAAGGTGCTTAACTTTGGGACTAAACTGCTACTTTTTGCCCAGAAACTCACATTCACCTAATTTTATCATGATTGCTTTGTGGTAAATAGTCTATAGTCCTTGTAACTTATTATTTTTCCCCTTCCTTTGGAAGGATTTTGCAGTTGGATGAAGGAGTTCTGCAATTAGGAACTATAAAATAGGTTGTGAGAATGTGGAGAACAAAACTATGCCAAAAACAAGCTGGAATTATGATAATCTGGGCAGATTCTAAATTGACGTTTTTTGCTGATAGGAATAAATACCTCAAAGTGGTAAGGTAAACAAATTAATACTCTTGGCAAGATTGCTGAGAAAATAGTACTCAAAGTAAATGTTTTCTGGTCTCCAGGGCATGGTGCTTGGGGGGCCAGATGGGCCTGAAGAGCATCCTGTCGAGAGTTGGAGGCTCATCTTTGTTTCATAGACTGCGCTGGGCAGTGTCTGGGCCCACCAAGCAGCCTGGTCTCCCCGGGCCTGGCAGGGCAAGTGTCTGAGGAACCAGCTCAGCCACCAAAGGGCTCAAGGCCCAGGTCTGAGGACAGATACAGACACCTGTGTTTCAGCCTAGACTTCTAGCTGTATTTTCCACTCCCTCATCCCTACACCGACTCGGCTTTCCCCTGGTATTTGTATCGGCTTTCTTTTTTTTTTTTTTTAAAGATTTATTTATTTATGCATACAAGCACTGGGGTACAGGCCAGAGGTGCAGGGAGGTGAGAGAATCCACCAGACAGAGCAGAGGGCAGAACAGGTAGATGGACCGAAACACACTGCTGAGGGGAGCAGCGGGCCAGGCAGGAGAGGTCTGCCTGCGCCATGTGGGTCCCCTCCCTGGCCTGCAGCAGGGATCAAACTCGTGCTGCAGTGGCTGCGGTCTGCTTCATAGTGCTTTGCTTAACCCACTGCACCACCAGGGAGGGCCCTGTATCGGCTTTCTACCACTAAGAACTCATTGAAGAAGAGGGTGATTCGGTGACTCCTGACTTTCAGGGGCCACCTTACACAAGTTGCTTTGCCTCCCTAAGTTTTCAAAATAAAAATGAGGTGATTGCTTAATAGTGAAGTCCCTCGAGCTGTAGCTGTTTCCCTAACAACTTTCTTATGTGACACACTTCTAAAAAGCCAGATTCAACTGATAATACTCAAAAGTGGCCAGAGATGCTTTTCTTTAAAAACACTTATGTCCAGGTCTGCAGTAGAGGTTTGTCCAAACTTGTGAGACTGAAAATAGGAATTAAAAATATAAACAAATTCTCATCTATGCTATTCCTATTCTTTTAAGATAACAGATAAAATATTCAAATATCTTCTTTCCCATTAAAAGAATTTCAACAACATCATTATTATCATCCCATTTGGACACAGATTCCATCTGGAAAATTCAAAGGGTAGGTGGGGGGAGGTTTCTGAAAAGCTATGTGGGTCCAACATGTGCTCATGAAATAAATATCTCCCAGCCAATCAACTTCCAGGCTGGTTGCTGTGAATCAAAACTCGATTACGATTGCAAACTGTTGCAACATATTTGTGCCTGAGAAGGAAAAAGATAGAACAGTGAGTTTCATCTTTTGTGCATTAGGAAAGATGATTTAGAGACATTTAGATATTTAGGGAATTAAAATTCTTGAAAAAATTTGTGAGGCTGATGCTTCTATTCCCACTTTAGTAGAGAAGTCAACTGAAGTTCAGAGAGATTGACCCAGTGTTCCAGAACACACTGTTAGCAAGATCTGGAGTCTGAACCTCTACCTGACGAGCCCAGGACCCAAGCCTTTGCCAAGCTGTCCACCACGTGCTGCAGAAAGCGTGTGATGTCCAGAGCCCACTGTGATGATGGGGGCTGCGCTTCTCATGAGGTCTGTCTCCTAGCATCGCAGTGTTCTTTTTCACAGAGCAGCTCTTCATCACAAGCCTCACATTCTCAGGAAGCAGGAAGGTCCCATCATTCTTTGCGGACTGTTGCTCCCTTCGATGTTAGAATAAGGTCAGACATCAGGCCCACAAGGTGACTGGTCCTTGTTGAAAGCTTGATGATACGTTTGTCTTAAGGTCAGTAGGGTTATTATCAGAACGCTGCAGAAACATAAAAGGCAAATGGAAATAAAAAGGATTGGGTCAGAAATCAAAATATATATAAACAGAATGGATTTGATATAGAAAAGCAAAACCTGTAAAAAGCAAAGCAATAGAATGCATTTTACAAATGTCATTAAAAAAAGTTTTTATTTCAAAACTGATTTCAGTTGTGCAAGGCAAAGATGTAGAATTTAGAAATCCTCACATCTTTTAGAGAGGGAGAAAAGCTAGTATCAAATGACATTAAAAACAGAGACATCAAATAATTTTATTTTATTTATTTAATTTATTTAAATAATGAAAATTATTCATCATTTAAAAAATACATAGAAGTACATGCATTAGCCCATATATATAAAATTATATATAATGAATATCCATGTATATATATGAGATGTATTTGTGTGTGTATATATATATAGAGAGAGAGAGAGGGAGAGAGAGAGAGAGCGAGAGCACATCAGATGCGTGTGTGTGCGTATGGGAATTTTCATAGAATGAACACAACTGGGTAACGAAACCCAGATCAAAAAATAGTGTATTTCTATGACTCCGGAAGTTTTTCTGGGCCTCTTTCGGTCCCTACTCCCTCCTCAGCAAAACTAACGATTCTGACACTAAACCTAGAGATCTCTTTTCCCTCTTTTTGACTTCATAAAAGCAGAATCATACACTGTGTACTTCTTTGTTTTTGACATCTTTTTCTGGACATTATGTTCATGAGATTCCACCCATATTTTGGCTTCTATTATGTTCATGTTCATTGCTCAGTCTGTCTTTTTTTTAAAGATTTATCCATCCATGCACACAAGCACTGGGGTACAGGCCAGATGTGTGGGGGGTGAGAGGATTCACCACAGAGAGCGGGGAGCAGAACAGGCAGATCAACTGAAGTACACTGCTGAGGGGAGCAGGGGGCACAGCAGGAGAGGTCTGCTATGCCATGTGGGTCCCCTCCCTGGCCGGCAGCAGGGATCGAACTCATGCTGCAGTGGCTGAGGTCCGCCCTATAGTGTGCTGCTTAACCCACTGTACCACCAGGGAGGCCCAGTTTCCAAATATTTGGAATACCCCCAGTTGTGGCTATTAAAGTGCTTAGGAATATGCATACTCACGTGTTTGGCTGTTCTCCACATACCTACTGCAGATGTGACTAGGGGTGGGACAGTGAGTCATTGACTGCGTTTATGCTGTTTTAATGCTTACTACCAAAATCATTTCCAAAGTTGCCATCTCGATATTCTATCCACACTAGCAGGACAGGAGAGTTCCAGTTGCTCCAGCTATGGCCTGACTTCAAAATGATCAATCTTTTTCAGTGGTGACATTCTGGAAATTTTAAGGCATATCTTACTCTGGTTTTAATTTGGATTTCCCTGATGGCAAAGGGGGTTGAGGACTTTTTCATATATTACTGGCAATTCAGTTACACTTTTCTGTGAGGTGCCAATGTCTTCTTTATATGTTTTCTATCTTTTTTTATATATTTTCTATCTTTTTCTTACACATTTGTTGGACTTTGGGGGGGGTATTCTTATTCTGAGTGCTCAGTTTATATATTGCAAATATTTTCTATTTGTAGCTTATCTTTTTACTTTTTTCATGTTGCATTTTTATCAACAAAAGCTTTAATATAGTATTATCTATTGATATTTTCCTTTATGATGAATGGCTTCCATATCCTGCTTAAGAAGTCTTTCTTTCCCTACTTCAGATTCCCAAAATTATTCTCCTAGGTTATGCTGTAAGCTTTATTACTTTATCTTTGATGTTTAGATTTCAACTTCATGTTGAATGCATTTCTCTCTGTGGTAGGCATCTCCTTGGTCTATTTGAAAATTCTAGTGAATTATCCCTGGCAAGAGATGAAAAGAGAGGAAATTGCACTGAAGTAAGGAACACAATTTAATTGTAAATCAGCCTTAAATATTATATATTTACAAAATATATTGGTGGGTGTCACTACAGTGTCCACAGCTTTGTTCTAAGAGGATAAGATAGAGACATTTTTTGGATTCTAGAGACTACAAAGTCCCTGGTCGTTTATTGTGGTGAAGAGGTAGGTTCAGCAGACATTCAGTCTTAGACGTTCTCATCACAAGAAAAAAATTATCAAGCAAGGTGATGGCTGTTGCCTAAAATTATTGTGATAATCATTTTGTGACATACCAAATCACCAAGTTGTAAAACTAATGTCATATGTCAATTATATCTCAATAAAACTAGGAGATGAAAAGTATTAATTCAGAAGTAAGGAGTAAAAAATAACTGGATTTATGTCTCAGTTCAGCTACTCATGGTGTATTCTCATCTGAAAAATGAAAATAATAACCATCTCACTGAGCTAAGGGGGGGGGGGAACTAGATACCATGTAAGTTTTGCTCATTGTTGTGTCTCTTGCACTGCAAAAGCCAAGTCACATAGTAGCAGTTTGATACAGTGTCCTCATTGTCTTACACTGTTTTTATTAGTTTCTTGCACTCTAATTAGAATAAATTTAGAGGTTTCACTGAGGAGCAATTCCAGAGATCATGAAGTGCCTAGGGCAGCTGGAGACCATCTACCTTCATGATTTTGTCAAAGTAAAATTAAATGAAATACCTTAATGATAAACACCCCCCCCAAAAAAAAAGTAGAACATCATGTCCTTGAAGGGCCAGAATTAGAGTAATTAACATGCCTTGCAAACCCAAAGAATGCTAGAAAAGAACAGTTTAATTTCCTTTTGTGATATATGGCAAAGCAACATTGATAAAGGGAATTACATTTCGGATCTTTAATCATTACTGCTATCTCTCATTTCATTCCCAATAAACATTCCTGAGAATGTACTAAATTCTTGCTCCTTGAAGTGTAGGATTGGCCCCACACAAACAACACCAGTATCAGCAGGGAGCACATTAGGAATGCAGACTCCCAGGCCACTCCCAGACCTGATGAATCAGAACCTGCATTTCAGTAAAACCCCTAGGAGGCTCTTACGCATTTTAATTTTGAGAACGACTGGATCAGACAGTGAAAGTACCTACTGATCTCACAACCCACATTAAAAAAAAGTGAAGTTGGCGCAGCAGACCCCTCCCGCCTCGCCCGCTGCTGGCCTCAGCAGTGTGTTTCAGTCCATCGGCCTGTTCTGCTCCCTGCTCTGTCTCTGGTGAATCTTCTCACCTCCTGCAACTCTGGCCTGTACCCCAGCTCTTGTGTGCATAAATAAATAAAATCTTTCAAGACAAAAAGTAAAGTGAGGAGTGGAAACAGGAATGGAAAGGGAGGTCAAAGAAAGCAACTGACAAAAATCCCAGTGCGATCTAGTCCCCTGGCCAGCAAGGTCATTCTGAACGTGTGTCCCTGGAACTGGGCCTGGTGTGCTCTCAGCCAGCGTGTTTGTCTTTCCACTTATCCCCCCTCTTTGGCTCTTTTCTCCATAGTCCAAATAAAAATCAAAATGATTAGATCTTATTTTTACTTTAGATTTCTACTTTAACTCAGAAAGGACTGCAGACAAACAAAAGGAAGAAAAAAATAGAGGCAAGGAAGAAGCGTCTTTAAGCAAGACATTTGAAGACACACACTCTCCATTACACATACTGTCATGATCTCTCATTCCCTCACTGATTCAGCCAGAAACACTTCTCATTTTTAATCTCTGATTTCGATTTCTAATCTCTATCTATACCCTCTATACCTTTGAAGAGAAAAACAGCATAACTGGGTAGACCTACAGAGTTTGTTTTGTTTTGCTTTTTCCCCCAAGTTTGTTTCTTCCTGCCATACAAGGTTTAGCGCTCATCGGGGACGCAAAGTGCATTTTCTTTAAAGGTGTTTTTGGTCAGTTGGTTGGTGGTAGCCAACTCTGGCAACTGGAGAAATGAAGTGGGAGGGCAGATCATAGCAGTGGTCTATGGGCCTGAAAGTTCACGTATTACCCACTTTGTCAAGTGGACACTCCAAATACTTACTGCTTAAGTTTAGTTATTTTGTTAGTGAAAGTCTGTAAAATAATGATAATAGTAACAATCACTAATATTAATAATTGCTTAATTAGTAATATAACTGATTAGTATATGTCTGGCTCTGCGTTAAGTGTTTCAAATGCAGTCTCACACTTAATTTTCTCAATAATGGAATTAGTTATTAAGGGAACGTGATATCAGTAGTCATTTACTGAGTCCCAGTGTTAAGAGGAAAGTAAAGGTCATTAACAGGAAATATTTGCTGATAAACTGGCCACTTACAGAATGAATTCCCACTCAAACAATCACCATTTCCATTTAATGACAATATCTCAGTCTAAGATCTAAAGCTTTTGTCTCTTGGTTCTGTTTAATTGTATCAAATATCCAGCAACACAAGGAAAAATGACAACAAAACCCAATTATAGAAATGTTGTAGGTTTTTTGAAGTTGCTAAAAAATGTTGGCACACTTTTCATATCATCAGCAAACATATTAACAAATGGAGATCTGGCAGAATAGAGTTGTTCAGCATAAAGGAAAAAGCTGAAAACTGTTATGTTCTTCAAGAAAGAGTGATTTCAATATCAAAAGATTATGTCCTTGCTTTAAAATCTAAATCTGAAGGTAAGATTTTGTATCATGCTAGCATATAACTCTATCCATAAAAGAAACAAAAACCCACGCACCAAAACCTATTACCTGAATCATTCTTTATTTATACTAAAAAAAGCATAACTTTGCAATGTTAGCTATGAATTAAAATGAATTAATTTTCATCTAGTTCAGCTTGCATTTTTAAAAATAATTTTTCAATCTTCTTACATTTTGCTCTCAAAATGATGTGGATTCATTTTAAGTAGGATTTTCTTCCAACATCAATCCTCCTTGGGGAAGGAGGCTCCCCTACTTTATTACTATCACTTTACAATTGGAAGTGAAAACAGGTTTTTCCATGGCTCTGTAACTTGACCAGGGTCACAGGCAGACATCCAGTCTGCAAGATTCAGTCTTGGTACTACAGTGGATTGCTACTAATATTCATGTTTTAAAATCATCTCAACAATAAAAAATAGACTAATGCAATCAGTCAGGTGAAGGAAAGGAAATTTCTTTAGAATCTGTGACTTCTAAAGCTATTGAAAGTACTAGATGATATGTGATTCAGAATAGAACTTGTGGAACTCACAAATTTAACATGGGGTTGGGGAGTTCAAGGTGCCTCTTCCTCCTTAGAGAATGTGAATGCAACTGACACTGAAAGAAAAATTTTTTAACAGCCAGTTGCTCGTTGGCTCACTTCGCACAAAGCAAATTTGAAGGATTAGAGAACATCTGGATCCATAAAACCGTGTCATCCAAGCCCAGCACCACACTCTGCTCAACTTCATGGACTGTGAGTATGTGACTAATTACACATGCAAGCTGAAACAAATGATGCAGTACCTGTGGGAACTCTGGATGCCATCTTCATTTACAGACACACCTGTGAATATCCAACGTACAGATGCAAATGCTAATTTGTTTGCAAATGTGTTACAGCAGTGACACATTCCCTCCTCACATAACTGCATGATAAATGGGACGTGTGCTTTGCCTCTTTTAAATACCAGTTGCTGAGACACATAGCTTAGTCCATTCCTCCTCTTCATATATTTGAGGGAAGAGATAAACAATTTTTATGGCTCATTATCAGATCTCCAGTGGCAGAGAGTAAATGTAATTGTGTTAAAGAGGCAAACAACTGAAACAAGACCTTTTTTTCTTTTTTCCCCCTTCTTTATTTATATCTATTGGACATCAATTGTAATCCTCATGTATTCCCCATCACCATTTCACCAGTGCACCATCACCTCAGTCCCTTGTGCTCTTATTTGCCCTCAACCCTCTCCCTCCCCACCACAACAAGTCTCCCCAATTTGTCCTTGTCTTTTTGTTTTAGTTGTGTTTTTATTGTTGTTGTTGTTATTATTCTTTTCCTTGATCTTTATTTGGTTCTCTTATATTCCTTCTAGGGGAGGAACCATCTGGTATTTTTCTTTTGCCTTCTGACTTATTTCACGAGCATAATCCCTTCCAGCTCCATCCACATTCCTATGAATGATTCTAGTTTATCTTTTTTGATTGCTGAATAGTATTTCATCGTGTATATATACCACAGCTTCCCAATCCATGCATCTGTTTTTGGGCATTTAGGTTGTTTCCAGGTCTTACCTATTGTAAAGAGTGCTGCTATAAACATAGGGGTGCAGGTATTCTATTGTATCCGTGTATTTGTGTCTTTTGGGTATATTCCTAGGAGTGGGATTGCTGGATCCTATGGAAGTTCCATTCCTAGTAGACTGAGGAACCGCCATACTGCTTTCCATAATGGTTGGACCAGCTTGCATTCCCACCAGCAGTGTAAGAAAGTTCCTTTTTCTCCACATCCCCGCCAGCATTTGTTGTTGCTACTTTTTTTGATATGTGCCATTCTCACTGGGGTGAGGTGGTATCGCATAGTGGTTTTGATTTGCATTTCTCTGATTACAAGAGAAGCTGAACATTTTCTCATATGCCTGTTGGTCATTTGCATTTCCTCTTTGGAGAAATGCCTTTCTAACTCTCCTGCCCATTTTTTGACTGGATTGTTCACTTTGTTTTTGTTTAGTCTGGTTAGTTCTTTATGGATCTTTGTGATAAGTCCCTTGGCAGTAGTGTTGTGTGCAAAGATTTTCTCCCAGTCAGTGGGTTGTCGCTTTGTTTTGGTTAGCGTGTCTTTTGCTATATAGAAATAAGACATTTTAATGGTAAGAAAGATAATTGAACTGGGAAATTTAGTTGCCTTCCAATATTAATCTTAATTTGAGAACCAACTATGAATGTTAACCCTCTTCTCATGAAAATTCACTTTAACAAAAAAATTGCAGGACACAAAATTAAGTTTGATTGATTTGTTCCTTCATAATGAGGTAACACTGGTTTACGATACTGTATATGATTTAGGGGAATGGGCTCACACCTTCTTCAGATATATGTTACCACAGCATTGCTGAAGCACCCATAGTCCTTTCACCCAGACCATTATGCTCCCTCTCCACTTTGTTCCCACCCTGTCTTGTCAACCCCTCTCATAGCCTTGATTCTATGCTCATATTAGTAGGACTTGTCTTGGCTTAGTTTTATCAGTTTGTTTGGTTTTTCTATATTCCACATATGAGTGAACTCTTCTGGTATTTGTCTTTCTCCCCCTTATTGCATTTAGCATAATCCCCTCCAGATCCATCCATGTTGTCATAAATAGCAAGAGTTTGTCTTTTTTTATAGCTTGGTAGATTCCACCATGTATGTGTACCACATCTTCCTAATCCAGTTCCCTGTCATTGGACACTTAACATTGTTTCCTTAACTTGACTGCTGTAAGTTGTGCTGCAGTGAACATAGGAGTGCGCCTTCCCTTTGAGTCAGTGTTTTTGCAGTCTTTGGGTGGATGCCTAGGAGCGGAACCACTGGGCTATCTGGTATATATAATTGAATATTTTGAGCCTCCATGCTCTTTTCCATAGGGATTGGGCCAGTCCTCATTCCCACTAACAGTGTAACAAGGTTTCAAACATTTATCAGGTAGTGGATATTATTCTTCTACAAACGTTATTTGCTTTACTTCTTTTTCCTTACTGTGTAGTAAGGACAGACATATAAATACTTGTTATTTCCAACTTCTAGGACAAAAAAAGTGATTGGTAAAATGAATCATACAGTGATTAATGTTTAGGTGTGCATATTTTGCAAGGGTAAAGTGACACTAGTAAGTTTAATGTTCAGGTGTACATGTGCTTGAGGATGAAGTGTTTTTTTTAAAGATTTATTTATTTATGTATACAAGAGCTGCGGTACAGGTCAGAGTTTCTGGGGGTGAGAGGATTACCAGAAACAGAGTGGGGTGCAGAACAGGCAGATGGACTGAAACACACTGCTGAGGGGAGCAGCAGGCAAGACAGGAGAGGTCTACTGTGCCCTGTGGGTCCCCTGCCTGGCCAGGGATCGAACTCATGCTGCAGTGACTGCAAATAGCTTCATAGTGCTGCATCTTAACTGCTTGAGCCACCAGGGAGGCCCTTGAGGGTAAAGTTTTAATATGAAGTAGGATAGCTAAAGTGATGTTGTCTGGAACGGGTTCAGGTTACACACAACTATATAGACACATGGTAGTTGGAAAGAAAGGTCAGAAAGATCTCTAAATAAAAATAAATTTTTAAAAAAAATTTCAAAAATCACAATGTTGGGTGGATAAATATAAGGTAATAAAAAGACTAGTTTAAAAAAATAAGAAAAAAAAATCTGAAGAATCACAGGTGACAGCAAAATACATGTGTTACCCCTATTCTTAAACTTATGTCATCATATAATGCTTACACATGGAATAGATAGGAAGATGGGAGCAATATTATTTTATTTGCTTGTTTTGTTTGATTATCACATACAGATGAAATAATAATATGGCATTTGTCTTCCTCCATCTAACTTACTTCACGAAGCATGGTCCCCTCTGGCTCCCTCCATGTTGTTGTAAATGGCAGGATTTCATCTGGAGTATAGGCCAGAAGTGCCTGGAGGTGAAGAATAGGATTCACCAGAGATAGAGTGGGGAGCAGAACAGGCGGATCTACTGAAATACACTGCTGAGGGGAGCAGCAGGCGAGGCAGGAAAGGTCTGCTACGCCATGTTGATTAGCTCCCTGGCCAGGAATCAAACTCAGGCCATAAAATTGATAGCTGATGCTTAACTCCTAGACCACCAGAGAGGCTCAGTAATATCCTGTTGTGAGGGGAAAAAAAATGCTTAAAAGGATAGTACACATCAGTGGTTCCCTCTACTTTAGAATAGATGAAATAAAAGTCAAATGACTGACATTGTACAATTGTTACAGGGCAACCGTAATATAAAATGGGTTTCTCACACTGGGTTCTTTATCCGCGCGCTTAGAAGACTTAAAAGTCCCAACGCCAAGTATACGTGGCAAAAGTTATTAGCACGTTTTATTTTATGAAAGAAAGGGCAATAAATAGTAATAACACTAAAGGAAAAAGAAAGGGATACAAATTTACAAATACTCTACCAGATTTAAGCAATGGCGCGTTGAGGGCTAGCTCCGAGTTGAATGAATGGCTCCGAAGGAAGGGGGTTTGGCTCCTCCGTAAGAGAGCGTGTGTTTAAGGCTCACCTCGGTTTTTACAGCCAGCCTGGCTGCTTAACTCCATCCTCAGGTCCCAGTAATCCACTCTTCGATAATTATTTTATTAGATTTGTGGTTTTAGAACACTGATGGTCTGAAGTGGGGGTTGGAGTTCACACACTCATAATCCATTTAGGATTACCTTTTCCCCTAGCACAATTGAGTAAGTGTACATGCTCTCTGCCTGCATGGACTTCCCTATACATACAGAAAAAATACGAAATACATGAAATATGTGAGGAAAATCAAGAGAACTGGTGAAGATACAACAGTAGGGAAGGTCCACTCTCTGGAGACATCAGGTCTTGCAGGTGGGAAAACACACAGAGACAAAGGGAAAAGATAGGGCACATTGGCTTCATAATATGCAAGCTGTTCTGCTGTGCCAGACTTTCAAGCTTTGCAGAGGAAGAGCTGATGAGGTGCCTTTCCTACGGGGAGTGAAACTATGAGCTTTATTCCACTGGGATGGAGAGCCCTCAAAGACACTACATGGGAAGTGAAATACTTGATTTCAATTCTGTGCGATCAGGCTAGTAGTCATGCAGGACAGGGGTGGAAGAATCTAACACCAGGTGCTGAGAGACACTGAGAGAAAAAGTGATCATGGCAACTGAATGATAAGGCACAATTTTTGGGAACAGAGAGAAGTGACTGATGAAGAGGTATTTAGAAGGCCCTGAGGGAAGAGGAAGGTCTGAGAATGACTCATGTCTGATTTAGGCCTCAAGGACTGTTTGTGATTGCATTTCTGACAACACTGCATTTGAATGGATCTGAAGTGTGTGTAGTCAATAGAATTTTGAATTTTCAGTTTGGTATAGAAAGTCTGGACTTGGAGATAAAACGTTTGAGGGATCGCTGGAACAGACCTGAAATAATGGGAATGGGAGCGCTTGAACAGGAAGAACTAGCAGAAGAGAAAAGAGAGACCAGAAGACAGCCCAGAGCCTGCACCTATTGCTCAGTAGGTATGTGTTACACGAGGGACACATCAACGTCGTTTTGTTCCCAGGGATCACCAACATGATGAGGGAACGAATATGGAATCAAGAGAGGGATGCCACAGAATAGTCTTGTCTGTCAATAGTTGTTAGTAAATCACAGTGAGAAATAAAAGTTGGTGTTGTCCTGGAGTGGATGGACGAATGCTTTTGGAAGTTCTCAGCTCAGCCCTGAGATGGCATGGGAGTGTGTGTGTAGAAAAGGGCCCTGAAGAGTCCTGATCAGGAAGAGGAGGCAGATCGGGCAACAGGGCCAGGCAGCCCATGTGAGTGGGGTGAAGGCTTCAGAGCAGCAAGTGGGCAACCAGGGAAGGAAGTGGAGGAGGAGCCCTTTGTTCCAATGCTGCTGCCAACCATCATTAGTCGTAGCTGTGACCACAGAGGCTCTCTGCTGTGAGGGTGGTGGGAGGAGGCCTAAGTGCAGTGGGTTCAAGAGTGAGTGCTGCTGGGAGTTGAATAAGGGGGTCCAAAAAAAGGAGCCAAGCAGAAAAAAGGGAATTAAAGAAAACGGAAACAGTTATTGGAGGTCAACCAGGAAAGTAGCAGAGATGGGCAGAATGGAGGGGGGTAATAGCATCAACATAACGTTTGTTTATAGTCAGATAGCTGATATTACAGCTTACTTCTATCCTGAAGGGAATCATTTAGTGCAGCAAGAAAGACGAGGCAGAAGAGAAGGATCAGCAGAGCCTCATAGAAGCGAAGAAGGGGTGGAGCTGGCACATATGAGGACGGGTGGCGCCAAACCCTGCAGGAAAAGCAGAGTATGTGGGCCCAGATGTAAGAATATTAACACACTTGGTGCAATTTAATTTTGCAAATCAGGAAACAAAAAAGATTATTCATTAGTTCTCAAGAATCTGGAAGCCGGAACCGTTCATTTAACTTCTATCTAAAAATGAATGTGACATACGTTAAATGTTGGCCTAAATGGGACATGAGATCAATTCTTAACTGTGCTATTATTTTTTAAATTTGTCTCTTAGTAAGCATAAGAATAAAACGCTATGAAGTTCAAATATAGAAGGTTTTACATATCATATGAAAGCTTGGAATCCATGTGAAGGAAACTTTAACACAACTGGAAGATTCCGAGGGTCACTTGACTAGCCTGACATTAAACAGGAAGCCATCAAAAGCAATATTTACTTTAGGAGTACATGTCCAAGTCAAACAAGCTCAGAGGGGTACATTTCCTTGCAACATAAACAGAAAATAAATGGCCTAATAGCTGTCTTCCCAGTATAGTATATTTTCACAAATCATTTTTAAATAATTAAAATTTATTTTACATAGCAGGCATTCAAAAATTCTTTTGTCAATGATTAAACATTAAAAAAAAAAGCATCAGGGAGCTTTCTGCAACCTATGAATAGTCCAATTGTTCTTTCATACATGTCCTAAATCTCCTTTGAGAATATTGCCTGTTGGGTCCTGAAGCAGTGAAAAAGAAAGAAAGAAAATCAACTAGGGTTTGGTACTAGAAAAAGGGTTGATCAGGAAAAGTGATAACAGTGTCAAAAAACGTTGGGAAATATTACTTCGGTACAACAGGAAAATGAATAAATAATTATACTATGTAATCAATCCAAGAACAAGTTAGAAAATTTACTAAAAAGATCCACTGGCCACAATACTGTGATAACATGTAAATAATTCTGACCAACAGAACAGATATCTTACTGTTTATTCAATTAAGAATATTTTTTTTGCAAAATACATAAATAAAAAACAAAAACAAGGAAAAATCTCTTTAGAATGCCAACTTAGTCCTCCAGCTGAGATAAGAACAATGTCAGTTCTCACCCATTTATTCCACATAAATGCCTCATATGTGCTAGTTGGGAAGGAAAACAAAAAACAAAGAAATCAACTTACCTTACATAAAAGTAAATGCTTATTTATTTCTGGCAGTTAATAATTTGATTATAAGACCCAAACAATAAAGCCATTTAAATTTTTTAAATACATTTGGGTCCTACTTGATACTCAAGAACATTATTTATTCAAGTCATGGGTATACTATTGGAATTTGAGTGTAAGTAAAATTATAATTCATAAGTTTCTCATTATACTTCCCTGGTAGGTCTTTAAAAAAATGGACACATTATGTTTCACTTAATTGCTTGAGATAGTTTCTATTTAATTGCTTGAGATAGTTTCCATTTGATAATTACCCTCATTGATAGTTCTGTAATCATTTGAATTTGGGATGCTTTTTTAAAATTATGTCTATTGCTACCATCTACTTTAGGGTCTAATGCTCTTCTGAAAGGAAAAAGTATCATTAAAACTTGAAACAAATACAATGGCTCAGATTCTAGTGATTCTCTTTAAATGTGCCTAAGAAGTATTTTGTGGCCTTTTTGAAATTTGATGGATTTTTAAAATCTATTAATTTTTTTTATTCTGAGTTCTCATGTGATTTTAAAAATATGCAGAAGTTCTACAGCAATTCATACAAAAATTATACACTCATCTTTACTCTTCACTTTCTTTTGCCAGGTAAATTATCACTTGGGATTCTTGCAATGAAAGGAAATATATAATTTCACAAAACACAATGAACAATGTTAGGGAACCAAAACTTGATAAGTTTAGAGGAATGGGCACTTTTGAATTGTCAAATTTTGAAACTAATGTAGTCTTGAGAGGGTGTATCTTCGACTTGACAGTCCCCTCAGCGTAGACTTCTGGACGAGTCTTGTCATTCCCTCACTGTTAGCAAGGACTGTCTTTTTTTTTTTTGCCCAGTTTGCTTTATTTATTTATTTATTTTGGTTAATTTGTTTTTTTTTATTAAAATATTTTAAAATTTACATATACTTGCCATTAATTGTAATCCCCATGTATTCCCCATCACCATCTCACCAGTGCACCATCACCTCAGAAGGACTGTCTTTTTTACCTCTTCTAATGTCTCAACACCAGGATTAGATATACAGCAAAGTCATACATTGGAATAACGTGGATAGTGTAGGGGTTAGAAGACTCTCAGCTGCAAATAACAGAAAACCCAACTCAAACTAACTTACACACTTAGATGGTTATTTACTCGATTATCTAGGAGAAGAGGAGAAGCCTCAGTTAGAAGTGACAGTACCTTAGTGTTCTGTATGCGTCTCTAAAGAGAAGTTGCCTCTTGAGGGTACCAGAAAATAGCTACACAAGAATCATGATGCCCAAAGAGGAGGGCTGTTCTGAGAATGTCTCGTTGTGATTTTAAGTCCTTCTCAGATGCCCCTTGAAAACCTCTCCCCACATTTATTGGGTCACATGCTGTTCCCCGCACTCATCACTAGCTCTGGGGATGGGTTAGTCTGAGATATACCTGAGCCACCCCTGAACAGGTAGGGAGAGTGGGTTCTCTTGAGACCCACGTGGCATATGAAGACAGGGGAAATGCTGGAATAAAGTCTGGGTATTTCTTTGAGGAAGGGAGAAATGAGCACTGGTAGGTAGCAGAAGTATCTATTTCAAATGGAGATCAGTGATCATATTTAAAAAAAGCTTCCCAAAGAGTAAAGAAAAAAGTTAAGAGGGAAATACTCTTCCATATATATTATATATATAAAGTATATATGTTATATATACAGTATATATATTATATATAAAGTATATGTATTAGATATAAAGAAATTTTGTTTTGTAGCTTTAGAATTATTTGGAGTCTGGAGACTCTTTCTTTTGAATTCATGGTGTTTCCAACCTCCTTTGTAAGAACGAGTTATATACAAGGTCAGTCTTTCTGTAGCTGTTATATTTTAAATCAGGCAGTATCTTTTGGTATCAGACATTTTCTTTGTCTGCTTGTTACTGACTATTGTCAAATTCTGTTTTTGCTAACATTTTATTCTTCCAAACTTCAGCAAACATGTCCCAGATTTAAGGCAGTGTATGAGGTGCTCTTTATTCATCTGTCATACATGATAGGCACATGTGTAGTTCAGGTAATTGGTGGGGAAGCTGCCCAATAAGAGGGTTTGTATGGAAGGAAGGTGTAATTGGAACACAGTAGACATTGTTATATTACAGCTTATACTGATATATCTTCCTTCTGTTGCCAGACTAACTACATCAAAGCATCATACCGACAGCCATGCTTCGTGGGCCACTTGATTTAAGTATGTTTCAGTTGATGCTTATAACACCAATATGGTTAGAGAGATCTATCTTATAACCACCTAGCACAAACTCTTTAGCTCTAAGAAGCTATTTCCTTGTTTATAAAATAGAAAGGAAATCTATCTCACTGAATTGTAGGAAGAATTAGATGACATGGCTTATTGAAATTTTATTTTTAAACAAATAAATATTTAAATCTTATTTAAATAAGATGACTTATTTAAAATGGTAAAGTAGACCCTCAATAAGGATTAAGCAAGTTCTGGAAAATGCCCATTGATGGAACCTCCCGGTTACGAGGATAGCATTCTAGGTGCTGAGACATGTAAGTGCAAATCCTTTCATGTTATAGTAATGCAAGGCAGTGTATGAGGTGCTCTTTATTCATCTGTCATACATGATAGGTGCATGTGTAGTTCAGGTACTTGGTGGGGAAGCTGCCTGATAAGAGGGTTTGTTTGGAAGGAGGGAGTAATTTTTGTTTGGTGAGAGGGGGAGCGATTTCATTGTTGTTTTTTTCTGAGTGAGGAGCCAAGAGTAAAGAATATAAAAACTGATACATTTAGTTCCAGATTCCCCAAAAATGCAAAATTAGAAGCTAGAAATATTTTAACAATTTTCCAAACAGAACACAAACATGTGTATCTAATAGGACCTGCTCCACACACCCAGAGAACAAAAACATTAAAACAATTTTACATATCTCTTAGTTTGTACTAATAAATGCAGTCAATAAAAGTTAACCCTACTAGTAGGTACCCCAGTAAGTCCCCCATCCTCTCTACCTTCTATCCCACCCTGTCACCCATTTCCCAAGAACCTTCAGGGATTACTCAGTTTCAATCTGTCCGTGCTTCTGTGAGGTCAAGTGGAGTGAGGAAGGAAGTGGAGTCAGCCACTGCACCCTGACTCTCAGTCCACACACCGCCACTGTTGGATCTTGGTCCCAAGAGCTTTTTATTTTATTTTTTAAAGACTTATTTATTTATGCATGTAAGAACTGGGGTACAGGCCAGAGGTGCGAGGGGTGAGAGGGTTCACCAGAAACAGAGTGGGGAACAGAACAGGCAGATTTACTGAACTACACTGCTGAGGGGAGCAGCAGCCAAGACAGGAGAGGTCTGCTGCTCCATGTGGGTCACCCCAAGGGCCATGGATAGACCTTGTGTTGCAGTGGTTGTGGCTAGCTTCATAGTACTACAACTTAATCCCTTGTGCCACCAGGGAGGCCCCCCAAGAACTTTTTAGATCCCTGTTAACTCTTGCTGAGCTGGCCCAAGCCCATGCTCTGGCTTTAGGAATGCTTCCCCTTTGAATTCCTAAGTAGAGTCTCCCTCGTTTCTCAGCAATGCCTTGCTCCACCATTATTCCCTAAAACAACAATACCATGTTCCAGTAGCTGGGTCCCTAGGGTCTTGCAGTCTAAATCATACACCACATGCAGCCTGTCCTCCCTGCAGCAACAGCTGGAGTCTTACGTTGAGCCAGGATCAACTAAGACTGCCCTCCTTTCCTAAGGAAATTCTGTTCTCAGGAGTCCCACTGCCCTTAACTATTACTGAGTCTTGATCAGAACCAAGCCAGTATACCCTGACAGATCACTCTAACTCCAAATTCCTAGATATCTGTGTGTCTTATCCCAATCTCTCTGCATATCCTCTGAGATTCTCCACGTGAATTTTTAAGGAGTAACAATAGGGAGTGAGTGTGATAAGGACCCTGCCTTCATGGGTGCCTTCTTGCTCTATATTCACTAAGAATATACATAAGAATATATAACATATAACTAAAGTGACCATTTTTACTTGTTTCCTATGACTGCCATAATAAATTATCAGAAACTTAACTTAGTGGCTTAAAAATGATACAAATGTATTTTCTTAAGAGTTTGAGAAGTTAGAGTTCTGAATTGAGTCTTATGGAGCTAAAATCAACATGTCCACAGTGCTGCTTCCTTTGGGAAGAGGAGCCACACCTTCTCTCTTTCAATTTACAGAGGTTGGCCTGCTTTGATTGGCTCATGGACACATCACACCAATTGCTGCTTTCATTCTTACATCACCTTGTCCCAACTTTAACCCTCCTGCCTCCTTCTTATAAGACTCTTGTGATTATATTAGGACTACCTGGAAAACCCATGATACTATCCCCATCTCAAAATGCTGAACTCATCACATCTACAAAGCCCCTTTTACTGCGTAAGTTAATATTTCACAGGTCCTGATGATCAGGAATATACCTCTTTGAGGACCCTTTGTTCTGTCTGCACACCACTCAAGTAAGCCTTTAGACAACAAAGATCTACTTCAGGGGAACCTCTGGTCCACCGTATGCTTAGTGGAAGCTGGCAGGATTTCAGAATTATGTTTCAGTAGACATTTCCTTTAAAATACACACTACCCTGCACTGTGATTCATACCTTTTTAGTTGTCTGGCAGAGTGAGAAAACAAGTAAAAATCTCAATGTTTCTTGATCCAGTCGATTACCACATAGTATGTGACTAGAGGGTAACACGGTCAAAGGCATGATTTATACATGAAGTCTGCGGTCTTTCCTGAGTCTCATCCATGTGCTCCTGGGCTTCCCTAAAACCTGGGCCCTGGACTTGCCCGTGGTTCTCTGCATGGGTCAAGGCTGTCACCACACCACTGAAGGACAAACTGCTAGGCAGATTGGCCATTTCACTTCAGTGCCATGAGCAACATTCCTACCTCATGCTGACTTTATATTTTTATCCTGACTCCTCCCTAAATAACAACAGCAGTTTAATGTACTCCAATTAGAATATACATTCTACTTTAGCATTTTAGGCAGTCCTAACTCAGAAAATACTCAAAAGTAAGACAAAGAAGAAAATTTTTAGTCATTCAACATGAGCGAGTTCCTCCATTGGCAAATTTATTGAAGCACACAGAAACCTATAAAAATTGCCAATTTTATCTACTTCCTTTATTACAAAAATGGTGATTTCATATTTTATAGCATCACATAAAGTCTGTTCATGATGTTGTGACATTATCACATGAGAACTTGATAGTTTAGTAAGCAAATACATTTATTGTATAGCTTTGGTCTTGTAGCTCCTGGCTCACAGCTCCCCTTGGAATTTCCTGAGTGTTGTGAATGATGAAGGTGTCTGTTGTTCTGTTATTGAAGGTAACTTTCTGGAGAAGCACCTGAGGATGGGGGCTGGTTACCAGGGAAACCAGCTTGAATAAAGAGGGGAATATTTAGTCCCACATATGACTTCAAGGAGGGAAGAAATTCTGGTGATAAGTTTGGCAAATGAATAAAATTTGAAGGAAAAAAAATAAAGTTGGAATTTGACTTCATTTGCCATTGACCAAAGATTTAATATTCATGCCTATGTAATGAAACCTCTACAGTAGTCCATGAGTAGGGGGTTTTGGAGAGCTTCCAGGCTGATTAACTTATGAATATTTGGGGGACAGT
This sequence comes from Galemys pyrenaicus, assembly GCA_019455555.1. Lineage (NCBI taxonomy): Eukaryota > Metazoa > Chordata > Mammalia > Eulipotyphla > Talpidae > Galemys > Galemys pyrenaicus. The sequence continues at coordinate 2,837,714 of JAGFMF010011792.1, read as the reverse complement.
AGTGTACCTGGGGAGGGCATGGAAGCATGGAAGCTCCATACCTTTACCCCACACTTGCCCTATGCATCTCTTCCACCCTTTAGTATCCTTTGTAGTAAAATTGTGAGCTTGTTACAGGGCAGGGAGAGGAGCACCCCAGAACCCCCAAGCCTGCCCTCTCTGAATGGGTTCTGCCATCCGCCGCATTAAGACAAACATACAAAACCT
>JAGFMF010011792.1:2788941-2830000 GCA_019455555.1 Galemys pyrenaicus | reverse complement strand
ATGCTTAGCGAAGCAAGTCAGAAGGCAAAAGAAAAATACCAGATGGTTCCTCCCTTAGGAGGAACATAAGGGAACCAAATGAGGATCAAGGAAAGGAATTTGTGGTTTTTATTGACCAACATGTCATCTATTCTTTAAAATGTTTCATGTGCACTTGAAAATCAAATGTATATGCAGTCATTTCTGTCTGTAGGTTCTATGTGATCTAGTTCCTAATTTAAAGGTGTTATTTTTTATTTATGCTGTCTTACTGATTTGTCCATTGTTATAAGTGGGGGTATTGCGGTCCTTACTATTATGAGTTGTTACCAATCTCTCTCTTAAGTTCTGTTATTCTCTTATGTACCTTGGTGCTTCATCATTTGGTGCATATATATTTGTAAGTGTTATTTCTTTTTGTTGTATTAGGTCATTAATCATAGTGTCCTCTGTCTCTTATTATCTTTCTTCATTGGAAGTCTGTTTTATTAGATGTAAGTGTAACTTTCTGATTTTTTATTTTTGGTTATTATTTGCTTGTATAAATGTCTTTCAGCCTTTAAAACTATGCTTGTCTTTCTTGATAGATAAAGTGAATTTCTTGTCAATAGCAGAAGCTCACACTTCGTTTTGAAATCCATTCAACTGCTCCTCCTCTTGGCCTGGTGCGTTCAGGCCATATATGTTTAAGATAATTATTGAAACATAGTGCTCACTGCCATTTTGTTATGTTTTTTATTTTTTGTTTTGGTTTGTCTTGTCTCTCTTATTAAGTACTAAGTATTTAAAGAACAGCCTCTTTGTGTCACCGATGTTTTTTGCATAGTCTTTTAATCTCTACTTCACTTATGTCCACGCTTACTTTTATTATTCCCTTCCATCGACTTTGTTTCTTGTTTGTTCCTCTTTCACAAGTTGTATTAGGTGAGACAGTAGGTTGTTTATTTTGGATTTTTCTTGCTAAGTATTTGTTATGCTTTAAGTTCCATTTCCGTTGTCTATGACATACTTCATCTTTAACCTGGGTTTCATTTTAACACTACAATGTATGTTCTAGTCTTCTCCTTCAATGGTGAGAAACCTGGATCCCATTATATGTGCAAGTATACATATTCATTTCAAATCTAGAATAGTAAAGAAGTAATTTTAGAACTGTTAGCTCACATCCCTGTCAAAAGTAAGCCTACTAACTCATGTTCAACACTTTTTTAAATGTATTTTTTTAACATATGGTGGTCTCATTTATTTGTTAAATTTTGAAAAATGCATACATTCAAACAACTCCCCACCCTTTGACAATGGGGGATATTTGTATTATCCAAGAATGTTTCCCCAGCCCTCTTCACAGTTGATGTCCCCAACTCAGGCAGTCATTATAGATTTATTTTTATTGTTCTGGGACTTAACACAGGTAGAAACATACATTATGTAATAATTTGCATATATATAATGATATTTATGATATTTGTCATTCCTTTTTATTGCTGAGTAGTAATCTTATTTGAATCTGTGAAAATTCCCCAACCCTCTTCACTAAAACTATTTCCAACTTAACTCTAACAGTGTACTACAGATCTGATTGCTTTATATCTAACGCCAAATAGCTTTCGATATTGGCAGTCTTGAATCTGTCAATTCTAGAAGATGGTAGAAGCATCTTACACTGTAGTTCAATTTGTATTTTCCTGAAGACTAAAGTTGTTGAGCATGTTTACATGTGCTGACTGGTAATTCAAAGGTCTCCCTTTATAAATTATCTGTTCAACTCTTGTGCCAATTTTTCCCCATTGGGTGTTTTTATTATTGAATTGTGGAAATTATTTTTTTTAAGATTTGTTTTTATACTTATGCATACAAGAACTGGTTATCTGCCAAAGATCTGAGGGGTGAGAGGATTCACCAGAGACAAAGTGGGGGACAGAAGCAGCAGATCTACTGAAATACACTGCTGAGGGGAGCAGCAGGTGAGACAGGAGAGGTCTGCTGTGCCATGTGGGTCAGCTCCCTGCCCAGGTATTGAATTTATGCTGCTGATAACTTGATAGTGTTGGGACTTAACCCCTTGAGCACCAGGGAGGCCCAATTTGTGAAAGTTCTTTGTATATTTGTATATATTATTGTCAGATATATGTTTTACAAGTATGTTCTTCTAGTTTGTGAACCTAGTCGATTTCTTTTTCTTAGTGATGTCTGTTAAGGAGAAGATTTTGTTAAAATCTAACTGGATTTTTTCTGCATAGGATTTTTTTCTGCATTGGTCACTATGTTAATTTTTGTTTCCTGCTAAGAAATCACTGCCTATTTCCAAATTGAGAAAATGTGTTTCTATGTCTTTGAAAGCCTCTCTTGGGCTTGCAGTTCACTTACTCAGGTTGCGTCTTTATATATACGTTCACATTTTCTGATATCCTTTTGTGAGTGTGCAAATTTTTCCTTATAATGACATCACTCAGTTTGAATTAGGGCATGCACATATGACTTCGTTCAACCTTAATATTTCTTTAAAGGTCCTATATTCAAATATAGGCATTTTCTAAGGCACTAGGGTTAGGGCTTCCACAAGCATTTTGAGGAAGAGCAGTTCAGCATCCAACATTCATATACAGAAATACAATTGAATCTTGAATTTAGCCACTTATGCTGCATTCTTGCTAAATCACTTCTTCATTCTAGTGGTTGTTTTGAACATTTTTTAGGGTATCCTTCATCAACACTCATATCTACGAACAGGAAAAGTTTCACTTTTTCCAAACTTTATTGCTTGTCTTTTTTTTTTTTTTCTTGCTTTATTACACTGGTTAGGACACCAGTGCAATGTTGAATAGATATGATAAGGAAGGATGTTTTTGTCTCCAATATTAGGGAGAAGTGTTTATAGATGCTTTTTCAAATTAAAAGGTATACATTTATTTCTTGTTTGCCAATAATGTTTAAAGAACAATGATTGACATAATCATGTTTGTTTTGTTAATACAAATTGCATTAAATGATTTTTAATTGTTAAACCATTTAGTCATGGGATATTTCAGCTTTTTATATATTTGTGATATTGTGATTTATAAGATATATTTTGGACATTCAGGTGATCAAAACTTATTTCTCACACATATCTAGTCTTTATTCACAGTTCTTGCAAGATACACTGTTTCCAATATCATTTGAATGTCCTCAGTTTAGAGAGTGTTAGAGTATAAGGCTGGCAGGTCTTCCCTTTCCCTATAACCTGGATTATGCATTTCTTGTCTGGCTGTTCAGGAGGTATTTACTTTGTAATAAACTGGTGATCTAATAGGTAAAAAGGTTTCTTGAGTTCCATGCAAATTAACCTAAACTTAGAAGGGGATCCAGGGAAGATTTGTTTTATAACCAGCTAGTTACAAGGTAACAACCTAGGTTTGGGACTGGCTCCAGAATTCTGAGCAGGGTATTGAAGCCCAGATGGCAGCAGGTCTGAAGTACACGATGTTCTTGGGAAACTGAACCTTTAACCTGTGGAATCTAACACTATCTCTAGGTACATAGTGTTCTCGCAGGTGTTGGAAATTGGTCTCTGGGACACTATATAATATTGTTGGATTTAATTTTCTAACTATTTATTAAAGATTTTATATCTCTACCAGAGATGTTATTTTCTTTACTATCTGTGTTATGGTTTAATATTGTGGCTTTTTTTTCCAGTTCAGTATTTTTACTGTTATCTTTTATTGAGGTAACATTGGTTAGCATCATGGCTTAGTGAAAGATTTGGTGTAAAATTTGTATTAGTTTTCCTTTGGATGTTTGATCAAATTCACCAGTGAAACTATTTTGGCCTAAAAGACATATTTTGGATAGTTCTACTCATCTGAAGAATATAAATATACCAAAAAACCAATTACATACAAACAAACAATAGAAGAAATAAAATTGAACTCGGCCAATAAAAATAAAAATAATGATTGTCAGAGGGAGCAGGAGAAAGGGTGGAGGGGGTTGAGGAGGGAGGCAGATGGGGATGGGTACAGGTCTTTTGGCAGAGGGACATGGGAGGGGGAGGGAAGGGAGGGAAGGGGAGGATAGATTTTCACTTGAAGTTTTCCTTGTAGGGAGGGTCTTTAAAACAAAGTCAATGCATCAATGAATTCTATTTCAGTCAAATTTCCATTTCATCTGATATCATCTTTTTTCCCAAATAAGTTAATTGGTTTCATTTAAGTTGCTGAATTTATTGGCATTAAGTTGCTTGGTATACTTTTATCTTTTATATTACAGGATTTCTACAAGGGAGCAAAAGATAGTGAATAATATTTTAAAACAACAAGGCAAAGCAGGAGCATGCCATGACTCTTGCTGTTGTGTTCTTTTTTGGTAGAGAAATTTGACCATCCATGGTGTGTGTATGTGTGTGTGTGTGTGTGTGTATCATCCAGCCTTGACAGTAGAGGTAGATTAAAGCCAAATCATATAGAATTTTATAAACCATCTTGGAGAGTTTGTATTTTATTATAGTACAATGGGAATTCATTGAGGAGATTTCTACTAAGTTGTTACATATTTGTTTGTTGTGATTAACATCAGCAGCAGTTTTCAAGTTGTTTCCTGGCAGTGTTTATTATTTACTCCTTACAAAACAAGATTTGGGATGTTTATCAATCTGCACCAAGCAGTGAAACAGGAGCCCAGGTGATGCCAGTTCAAAATAGGCTCACCTTTAAGTGCCTTCAAGTTGTAAGAGGTAGCATTACAAATTTTATTAGCGTTTTCTAGAGACAGAAAGTTTCAAACACCTCCAATCCCTCCGATAAGCTCATCTCAGATAACAGGCCTTGCCGGTAATCTCCAGTCCACCCTCCATACTACTCAAGATTTAGCCTCACTGTTCTGACAAACTGTCAATTGTTTTTCTTGCAGTAATTTTTCAGAAACCTTTCTTGATTTCTGATCACTTAACCCTTTGATGTTAGGAGAGAAAATGGACATGTGGACAGTGACTGTTTATTTAATTTCAATAACCAAACAAAGCAAACTATTCCAAGCAAAATTTCACTCCATCTTTTAGTAGGGAAGTAGATTTTTAAAAGATGATTACCCTGTTAGAAGGAATGCATAGATTTCTACAGGGAAAAACTGAGCCCTGGGGATAAAGTCTGTTTCTATTAATGAACACTGCAATCACTATGTAGTAGCAAATTAGAAGAGAACGCTAAGGTTTTAAGAACTGGTAAAAAGTATCTTGCATCTCCACATGGGTCACTCACTTTTTATTTTTTCATGGTCCCTTGCATACTGTCAAACTTCAGAGAAACTGAAGTTACAAAAGGACAATTCTTTAATTCAGGAGAGATAACCCATTGCATTAAGAGAATGAAAGACATTTTAGAAAGTTCTCCTGTTATCAATTATGTGTTTCTAATTCATGAGTAATGTCTTAGATTCTTGCCAAGAATATAGCAGCTTGTAGAAGTGTGTCTGCTGCATCACTCTAGTATATATCATTGCTCATGGTGTCCTTCCCATACTGTGAAACATACAATTCCAAATTTAATTCTGCCCCAAAAATAGGTCATTGCAAATTACCTGGGTACAAGTGCTAACGTGGAGTGGGGAGACGGTGGCAAAGTAAAGACACCGATTCTGTATTGGAGCAAAGGACCCGAGGACTGTGTGTGTATGTGTATGTGTGTGTGTGTATGTGCGCGCGCGTGTGAGCGCGCGCTCGCATTAATCCCAGTGTTTGTGCGTTTATTCCAGTGAAAAGGAATGGTTAAGTATCAATTTAGACATGGACTACGGGGCTGCTCTGCGGTGGTACAGGTGCTCCGGAGTTAACCCGACTGCGCAGAGGGGCCCTGTGCTTGCCTTGGTGCACAAACCATCGTGATGATTTTAGTTTACTCTTTTTCTTCCAGAAAACCTTTCCCAGTCACGAAAAGGAGGTGCAAAGACTTAATCTAAAATGACAGGAATCGTTATTTAACTTTAAGCACGGTTTTGGTGGAAGTTACCCACCGAAACCCCAAATCAGTCCCGGTGGCATGGACCCCGGCTCCGCACGGGCGCGGTCTGCGGCCGTGTGCTTTGAGCCACCCAGCTGACTGGGCTCCGAGGGAGGTCGGTTCCAGTAGCTCCCAGACCAGAGCAGAGCTGGAGGAAAAGCCCCAGGGGTCGCGCAGCTTTCAGGCGACACTTCTAGCTCCCGCCTTCTGGGCTCGGGATGGGTCTCCCACGGCGCGATCTTCCCTTTACTACTGGGGGACACAGCGAACACACCCACAGTCATCTCTGCGCGTCCCCCTAGAGCCGGTTCGGCGCACAGCGCACCCCAGCGGCCTTACCCCACGGCTGCTGCCAGCCGTGGCCACTGGGCTTCCGGAGAGCTTGCCAGTCACCACCGCGGCCGCTCGGAATCCGGGGACTGGAGACGCTGCCACAGCCGGCCTCCGCGCGACCCCGGGAGGGCGCGGCCGCCACACCTGGGCGCCCAGCAGACCTGGAGCGCCGGGGCGCGGCGGGAGGCTGGCCCACGGCCCGAACGGCTCCGCCGAGAGCCGGCCGGCCGCAGCCAGGCGAAGGGGAGGGTCCCGAGGCTGAGCTCTGCCCCTCCCAGGGAGCGACCCCAGCCGGGGTGGGAAGGAGCACCCGCCGGCGGCAGAGAGCGCGGCGCGGGCCATGGAGCGGGCGGGCCCCGGCCCCGCGCGGCCGCAGCAGCAGCGGGACCAGGACTCGGTGGAAGCGTGGCTGGACGATCACTGGGACTTCACCTTCGCTTACTTTGTCAGGAAAGCCACCAGGTAAGAAGTGGACGGCGACGGACAGGCGGGGGCTCGGCGTGCCTGTCCCTACTGAGTTTCCCGTCCGTTCGCTACCGAACAGCGGCCGTCCCCGGGCCCTTTGCTTTGCCTCGGGCTTTGGTCCAGTGACGGTGTCGCGATCTCGACTTTAAGGCGGCTGGGGCTGGCAAACCCAAGCGTCGGGTCGAGTGGACCGGCTCGCCAAGTTCACACAGAACCTACGCGCCGGCCCCCACCTCCCGGCCGCCTCGGTGCTCCCTGGAGCAGACCGCCCTCAGACGTCCGCGCTCGGGCCCTCCGGCAGCGCCCCTCCAGGCTCCCGGTTCCCCCCAAACTCCTTAGAGAAACCAAAACAGTTTCGGAGCCCCGTCCCCGCAGCTCCGGAAGCGCCGTGTCCAGCTCGCGCCCAGAGGCTGCGCTCCTCCCCCGTCCCCTCACGTCCCGGCCCCGGCGGGGCGGGGAAGCCGGGGAAGGGGCGAGACCACGGGAAGCCCCGGGGCTGCAACATGCCGGAGCCTCCCCAGAGTGAGTGCGGTCGCCTTCGGCCCCCTCCGGCCCCCGGCGGTCCCGCGCGCCTCCTTCCACCGGCTCCCGCGCCCGAGGCGGCGCCTCTGCCTGGCTTCGCGGTGGGGCTCGCGGCGCGCACGCAGAGGGCGCGGGGCAGCGCGAGGGGATCGACCCCGAGGGGTGGCGGGTCCCGCGCGGCCCGAGCCGACCCCAGAGGCCAGCTCGAGCTGGTCCCGCGCCAAAGGCCCGGCGGGCGCGGCGGAGGGCGGGGAGGAGAGCGCCCGAGCTCTGGGAGGCGGCTGCGCGGCCGACACTCGGGCGCGTGGGAACCGCTCGCGGAGAGCTGGGCGGGAACCGCGGCCGAGCCGGACGCGGCGGGGCGCGCAGAGTGCGTGCGGGGCGGGTTCCCCGCGGCCCGGGTCGGTGCGAAGCCGGCGCGGGCAGCGCTGCCGCGCGCATCTCTGCGAGCGCGGGACTCGGCCCTCGGGAGAAGGGGTCGGAACCCGCCGCCAGCCCCGGGCCGCGGCCGTGGGGCGGCAGGCGCCGGCCGCCTCGGCAGCCAGGGAGACGCGCGCCGGGCGCTGATGGTGAAGGAGCCCGCCGGGGCTCGGCGCTGGGCTTGCACCGGCCCGCGCGCGGCTCTGCCCGGCGCTCCCCGCCAGGGGGCGGCGCAGCGCGAGGCGGGCGGGCGGGCGGCGGTGGGGGCGGTGAGGGCGCTAGGGGAACCGGCCTGGAGTCAGCCGCCTTACCTGGCTCGTCGTCGCCCCCGGCGCCTCCGGCATTCCACGGGCGTCCGCGGCCGCCCGCCCTGCACGTGGAAACCCCCACCTTTGCTATGTTGCCCTTTGGAGACAAAACCAGGTACTTCCTCCAGCATCTCCCCTTCCCCTTCCTGGGGGCGCGGCGGGGACCGGGTGGGCGGTGGAGCCGGGGCTCAGCCCGCGGCGGGCGCGTGTGTCCGTGCGCCTGTGGTCTGTCTTCCTTTACTTTCTTGTGGGTGTACTTTGCGGTGTTTCAAAACCCGTTTCTAAGAAGCGGTCAGAGTTGGTGTCGATTTTGTTCATCTTTGGCGTTTTTCTTTTTCTTTTTTTGTGTTTTGACCGAGCCAACCCTTTGGGATAAAGCTTCTCTCTTCTGTGTCTTCTGCGCCCTCCTTTTCAAATTCTCTTCCTTCGCTTTGCCATCTTCAGAATTCTGAACCTGGCGCTACCAGAGGATAAACCTTGAAAGGAAAGTGGCTGCTTTTCAAAGGCACTTTTCTGCGAGTTTGGGGTGAGACACTAAAGCATGGAAGTGGTGATAATGGACTGTCCGGGGCCGCGGCTTTAGAGGTGGGCGGTCTGTCCGGATCTCCCGCCACCCTTTGCCCTCCTGGGCATAAAGCGGGTGGGCAGAGCCCTGGGGTATTTTTAAAGAGAGTGTGTGGGGTAGTTTTGGAGTTGTTCCGTGAGGCACATTAACAGCTGAAAGGAAAAAAAGTTTCATAATTCAGCGTAAATATCCTTTTTTCTTTGTTTCTCCCCTCTCCCTTTGAAGTCATAAACTTGGGTTTGTTGGGTGGGAGTTTTTAACTAGTCCTACATCAGAACACTTCTCGTTCAGTGCCTTTCAAAAACACTGAAAGTGTAGTCACTATTATGGAGAAATATATTGAAAGTACTAAGTTACACTTCTTTTCATACTATTTTTCGCCCAGGTAGCATAGGATCAAAATCCTGATTCTTAAAAATTGCACTGTGTGGTATAGAATTGAGATCATTGAGATTTTAAAAAGACTTTTCAGTTAGGGATTTTTATATTACAGTTGTTGACAGGAGAAGGAACACATTCTATGGGCTATGTGTGTGTCTGCGGAGAGTTTTTGTTGAAAATTAGTTGGAAAATGAAAGTAGAAAATATTTTGGAGTAGTGTAATTCCTCACTTTTAGGAGTTATAAAGTACTGAAAGTTGTCAGTGTAAGCTGACAACTATAAGCTAAGATGTGTGTGTAACCAGAGATTCTTCAGGAAAAACTATTACACTATGAGTTTATATTCGGTGGCATTATCTGGAAACTTAAAATAAGAATGAGAGTTTGGACATTCGTTGATGATGATAAAAATGCCAAACTGTTCCACTCTCTGTGATTCACAAGGTAAAAATGTATTGCAAACCTTTTAACTTTACTGCTAAAAAACATTATTTTCCCATTATTTTACACTTCAATGTGTAAAGTGACTACTGTATGTGATTCAGAAAACCTGAGACAGAAGAGTTGTATAAAGGCATGTGTCATGTCTTAAGATTTAGAACATACTTGGATTCGCTTGGATTGGACATCTGTGCTGGTTAAACATGCTTGCCGTTGGAACTGCGTCTGCATTCTTTAATTTAATTGTTGACATTCATGCATACTTCTCTTTCCTCTCCCTAGACTGAAGGATCTGTACTCACTAGTACCATTGACCAACATGCAAATTTTGGCCTAAAATCACATTTAGACACTTGTGAGTTGTGGTTGACCTTGAAAGCAGTTTTTCTGTTCAGTTGCGTTGTTCAGCCCTTCATTAACAGCTGTAGCTTGGAACTAGAAAATAGATGGTTTTTAGTCATCACAACCTATTTATGTGAATTTGAGCGTGCCAGTTGAACACCCATAGCATGGGCTACTGGCCTACCTACAGCCTAAAGGAATTCCCCTGCTTGCCCTCACAGCCCGGCTGTTACAGATCATTCTGAAATCCTCACACTGTAGTAATGAAGGACTCTAATGTACAAATGAAGCTTTCCAGGTGCTGATGTCACTTTAACAGTTGTTATTCTTGACGGTAAATTAGCATAATGTTACCTTTCTCTAGTTACTGTGGGTGATGTTTTAGATCACTTAGTATTGCAGGGCAACTGATTGACCTTTTTATTGCTTTGTTTTTTTTAAGAGGCAAAAGCGTGTGAATATTTGGCATATACTGGAAATAGGAGATATCAAGAAAGGACAAGTTTTTATGACTTCTTGGATCAAAGTCCAGAAACAGAAGTTTTACACTCTCGTGTACTTTTCTATGATCGACTTTTTATTTGTCTAGTGCTTTGTTGGACTAGTTGATGTTCCAGGTCCTGTGTTTGGGCCTCTTTTGTTTTTAATTTTTCATTTCTAAAAGCTATCACATTTTTATTTTCAAAATACTTATATTAAAAATCAAATGATGGATATAAAATAAACATTGCTATCCACTCTTTAAAATGATTGTTTCTATAATTACATAGGCATATGAACTTGTCATAATTTCCATACATATGGTCTCCGATGCATATTTTTTTAAGCTGTCACTAGTAGTTGAAGATCGTAAAACCCTGTGGGCACTGACTCAGTCTGACTATACTGTGTACATTAGTTTTATTAGGGTAATTTTGGTATGGTGATGACTTTTTCCCCTTGATTTGTGTATAAGCAGGGTCCCTATTGCCAGCTGTAAGCTGCCTGCTCGTACTCTAAAAATACTCATGCAAATTTATATTCTCCCCTCCTGGGTGCATCTGGAAGGGTCTCTGAAGTGAGGCTTCTTATTGCCCTTCTTGTGTTCTTGAGGCTTAGATATATTCTAGAGTCTGCAGACACGATCACCATCCCTAAAATTGTAGAATTAATGCACTAGCAATTAGTGATCGATAGATCAATATTGTGAAATAAGTCTATTTGCTTAGTATAAACATTTAGATAGTCTTGTTGCCTTTTTTTTTCCAGTTTGTGATCTAAAGATCTACCAGAGTTGCTAATTTTCACAAGATCACGTGTGTAGCACCTCATGATGGTTTTTAGCATTTTTATTATGTTGTACTATATATTTTCCTCTTTAATTAATATCATAATAAGTGATTGACTCTGGATTCTTATTTCAGTTATTTTAAGATATTTGGAACACCCTCATATCTTGTAGGTAAACCTTAACCCTTGCTGTCATAAAGAAAATGCATCTTGTGAAAGTGTTCCCCTTCCTCAAGATTGGAAACACAATTAACTTAGAACTTTGCTGAACTTTCTAGCGCATTTTAATAACACCCAGGAACGATTTCTTTGCTAATTGAAAGACTAAATATAACTGCTTAGTATTTATTGCTTTATCCCCCAAATGTTGTCTGCCTGATAACTTATTAAACCTATTGTGGTTATGTTTATTATTTGTGCTGATTGTAGACTTTAAAACCTCTTGCTAGCATGAAAACCTTTAGTATGGACTGCAGGACAATTAAATAAGTCCCTGAGTTGATTGATAATAGAGGGTTTAAAAAATGATTAATTTCTGCATTTAGGATGCAGACTGGCTACAGACTTTGCAGGACTTCCTGTGAAATTCATTTAGCTGGACAGATGCAGATTCAGTTGACCAGTGTCACAGCTGATTGATGTGGCCTTGGAAATGTCTTATCAGGGTCTTAATAAAAAGTACCCCATGAGCCACATAACTAGGAATAAAATTGAAGAAAATCCTTCCACATGAATTATTCTTTTGATATTTAGCTCTGTAATCTTGTTTATTGACTTGATATCTTCATTTTCTTTTGAATTATATATAATAATTATATATATATTTCACAATGTAAGTGCTTTATTCATTTTATCTTACTGGTAGAAAATTATATTTGTTACCAAGCAAATGTTTAAGGCAGGAAAAACAAGCTGCAAGTAAGTTCTTAAAAATCATTTTGCTAAGAATTCTAGAAAGCTTTTAAAGTATTTCAAGATAGAAAAGAAATATATATTTATCTGGTTTTTAGCATGTAGTAACCTTTCTTTTTAAAACTCTCATGTGCTGTTGTTAATCTGTGTATTCCTTAATACTTTCCCCTTGATTCTGAATTTCAAGTTAAGATTAACTTTTTATAAATAATCTCTAAATAACTATATAGACAAAAAATCCTGTTTGATATTATAACCTTAATGTAATTCTAAAAAATAAGAGTCATCGTTTCTACTCTCTGTTGATACCTATGCTGAGGTTATAGGAGAAAATAGCCTCATCTTTTGAACTAACATTAAAACACATATTAACACAAGATCATTGAATTTAGTTAAAGGGGAACATGTAGTTTAGTATTTCTGAACTTAATATACCCCCGTTATATTACAGTGTTCTTGTTGATCTACGGTATAGTAAGTAGAAAGCTTTTGGTGATGAGTGACAGAAATCCAACTTGAACTCTCTCACAATTGATTTATATAATTGAAGTATCTGAGGATTCATATAGCTGTGAAATTGAGTTGATGAGATAATTGCATCAAGTTGTCTGTATGTCCATATATCTACCTGTTTTTCCTTCTGTCTATATTTTCTTACATCCATCCATCCATCCATCCATCCATCCATCCATCCATCCATCCATCCATCCATCCATCCATCCATCCATCCCAGCCAGCTAGTCAATGATCCATTCATCTTTTCATCCACCATATGTCCACCCCACTCACCCCTCCTTCCTCCCATTCACCCATCCATCCATCCCTCCCTCCCTCTCTCCCTCTTTGGCCCTCTCCTATGTTGACCATTCTGCATGTTTTCTTCATGTGCTGGAAATGTTACTTCTGGCAAGTTTATGTAGGTCTTAAACTTCTGATTTTGGAAACATACTCTCTAATCCATACCAGTCCTCTCAAAATTACTTGGGCCTTGCTTGGGTCACATGTCTGCTCTGAACCAATCATTGTGTCCAGAAGAGTAAGTTTGTCTGACTACTTTGTTGGGACATGTAACCTATAGTACAGTGTGTCTTTGGGGAGTGGGAAATCCCCCAAAGAAAGTGATCTGGCATGCTTTCCAAAGCTGTAAGTAACTGCCATACCTAGTGTTGACTTGCTTTTATTTTACTGTTACTTAAATGTGAAATTCTTAAGAATTGGTATAATGTAATCACAATTGTAGCATTTATGCAACTGTAGTAGCAAAATAAATTTATAAGTTGATTATGAATAAAATGATAAAACTCCAGCCAAATGCAAATTGACAGCACTCATTAAATCACCCTGCAGAGGACTGCCCATGAAGGGTCTGGTGAGGTCCACTGGCCTTTGCTACACTTGCCCGGTGATGACTCACTTCTCCCACTGGAGCTGTTTGAACAATCATGAAACTCCTATTCCTCTAGCACAGCACTCCAGGTTTGGGGTTTATTGGTTTGCAAGTATATTGGCATTTTAAATCTACACCTCTTTTATTTTCCCCTTTTTGTGGAGTCGTCAGGCAGCAGTATAATTGTAAACGTTCATAGGAGCTCAGTCTGAGGACGGAACTTGGTTAGGAGGTCAACATCTTAGCCATTTACAGCAGACTTCTTGCCTTTTATTTTTTACCTTGTCATCGGTGTGAAAACACAGAATTATAACATCTTCATAGAAAAATGCAGTTTCAAAAAATACTGTTTTGGACTCTCAGAGCTTCTCATACCTTAGGCTGAAAAATATCAGGCTAGTTGATATCAGCTGGTAAGCTGCAGAGCCTGCATCAATTTACTTGTGTATAGCCTAAATTTCAGTTGTTAGGTTTTCTTTCAAAAATAAGTCAATTATCCTTTAAGGAGCATCTTTCTCATCACGTGATTGTGAATGTAAGGAGAACTATAAGTGTCCCTTTCAAATATGAATATAAAGCCATCTCAAGCAATTCTACATCTTACTTTCATTTGGAAACCTCCTCAAGTGTTTTCCTCGTTGGAGAAAATGGGAAATATAAGTAGCTTTAGGCACGGCATTTGTATGCATACCCTGCCAGGGCCAAGTGAGCTAGTCACTGTGACATGAGAGCAGAGATTGCTTTAAGATATCACTTGGAGGTGCCCCAAATCTCCTCTTTCAGTTTGTACCCTGTTAAAATACATGTTTACCTTTTAGTCATCTAAACCAGTGCTTCTCACAGAGATGCTGTTGGCATTTGGTAGGGATGCTTTTCTTGTTGGGAGAGTCTCTGTAATGAATTGCACAATGCATAAGGTCCCTGGGCCCACCACACTGGGGCACCCTATTTCCAAATGCCTCCCTGGGCCAGGACTGCTAATTGGTAGAGAGTCCCTGACTGGACCCTTTAATGTTTCTCCTGTATGGTGGTGAGTGGCCCCAGGTAGGACAGATTTAACCAGCAACCCAGAACCACTTCTTCCTACCAGTATCATCTAAGGTACTTCATTTATTCTCTTTGTAAACTGGAGACACTAACAATTTATAGACTTCTTAAGACTTGAAGGGAAATAGTATGTATTTCCTTTCTTTTTTAGTAGTGATGCTTAGTAGTACTACTTTACCTTAAGAACCGTCAGTGCCTTAAATATAGTCACAATCTTTGGTAATCACTCCCGTACGCTGGTAAGTGGAAATTAAATCGACAAAACTGATTCTACAGAAGTCAAGTGGTTTTCTCATTTTTAGATGCATTTTTATTAATGGTTAAACAGAACCTTGTGTGAATTGTGTAATGTACTGGAAAAGGAATTGAAATGGGAGTCCAGACACTGATTTTGATCCCAACTTTGCTGTTAACCAACATTGTGACCAGCTTAAGTTAATGGCCCTTGATTTTAAAATGAGAGGTGGGAAGTGGTGAGGAATTAAGGCAAAAAAATACATAAATAAGCTTAAAAATCCCTTTCAGTTTTAATAGTTCTTTATTCTCACCAGGAGAGCAGAGCAACCACTTTTAAGATTGAGTATTTTCCTTCTTTTAAGTATTTTTTCAAATAGAACAGTATATCCAGGTCAAATTATATAAACAATGTAACTGAAGCTGTATAAAATTAGGATCCAAGAACAGAAGCATACCTAATATTATATTTTATGTTTAATATTTAATATTATATTTTATATTTGCCTCCAGATCATTTTAGCAGATTTCTGTGTAAATTATCAACTAATCCTTTCCTGACAGGAAATTGCTGCACTATTTGTAATTCTGGTGTTAGTGATTAATTCACATGACTAATGAAATAAAGCATTGGAGGGAAAGGAAAAGGGGTGATGTTTTCACAGTAAACTTAAAAACATGAAAATGCATTATGCTGTGTGGATCATTGTGGGGGGTTCTGTAACTTTCACTGTGTCAGAAGCACCCTGCAATCTCTGCAAACTTCAGTGCTCAAAGGCCCTTAATCTGTTGCCATCCCTCAGTGAACTTCCCTAGAAAATTCCACCATTCAGTGCTAGTGAGCTGAGATAATATTACTATGATTTTCATTATAGGTAATCGCTGTATATTTCCTACCATTTGCGGTGAAACTAACATTGAAATTACATTTCCTCCATATATATGCAGGCAAATTACTACTTTTGAACTAGTTGCTTAAAAAGCAACCACTACATCTACATACTCTGAGGATGCCTGCTGCATAAATTCTTTTTATTTTTATAAAAGTTATTATTTTAAAAATATATATACACATAAAATATATGTTTGCTATGTGACTAATTTAAAAACAGAATCTGTCATATATTTCAGCACTCTGTACCAGGCACTACACTGTCATTTTATATTCATCATTCCTTTTAATTATTTCAGAACCCTAAGAGTTAGTGTCATTATCTCCTCTTTATAGAGAAAGCACTAATGTACTTAAGTCTTACTGTTAGAAAGACACATTTGAAACCTATGTCTCCCAACTGGGTCCTCAACTAACAAGCTCTCCTGAAGTTCAGAGTCAGTATTAATGGGAACAAAGCACAGGCTCACCCACAGATTTAATATCACGAGGAAGCCGACTCAGGAAGCGGTTAAAGTTTCTCCTGGAGCCTCTTCGTCCACAAGCACGTTCCTAAATGACGTGCCTAGAGACTTTGTCCAAGCATATTTAGTTTCCATATATAATTTTAGGGCATAAAAAGTGGGAACTCTCAAATGACATTTTTAAATAGAGTGGCTGAAAAATCAGGTACTAGGCCATTACAATTATATTTTTAGTATTAAAACTCATGTACTATATGTATGGTGCATAGAAAAATTCATAGAATTTTTATCCTTTGATACAAGAATTTAGGCAAAAATACAACAAAACCCTTGTTAGGGTTTTTTTTCTCCCCTTTTTCTAGATGCCAAGAAATATGCTGTGAAACCTACATAGTATATTTTAATTATTTTTCCCCTTCAAGACATCTGGAATATTGAATATGTGTTTTAAGGCATTTCTGTCTCTTTCAAGATTAATTTGTAAGATGAGTGAATAGTTCAGTTACTACTGCATGGAGCCCCTGATGGCACAGGGGTGTCTGTGTGTGTGTGTGTGTGTGTGTGTGTAAAATGCTGTGTGAGAGCTTGTATCCCTCTGTCTTGTCAAATTTTAGGAAAATAAGAAGCTGTAACTAAACTGGATTAATGGAAAATTTCTAGAACAGAGGCTATAAATTGTAGTTTTCTTTCCTGTGATAAGTTTGTAATAATCTTGAGTAAAAGGAAAATTGCAAAAGGGAGAAAGTTTTAATTCATAGGAACATGTGTTGTGCTATCACCTTTCATTTTAAAAAAATATTTATTTATGCATACAAGAGCTGGAGTACAGGCATGGGGGACAGGGGGTGAGAGGATTCACCAGAGACAGAACAGGGAGCACAACAGGCAGATGGAACGAAATACACTGCTGAGGGGAGCAGCAGGTGAGGCAGGAGAGGTTTGCTGTGCCATGTGGGTCTCCTCCTGGCCAGGGATTGAACTCATGCTGGAGTGGCTGTGACTGTAGTGCTTAACCCCTTGCGTCTGGCACCAGGGAGTCCCCTTTCATTTTTTTTTTTTAGAGAATATTACTAATCAATTTATAAATATCTAAGAAAGTGTGAGATGAAGTGGCTCCAATTATGCAAGACTTAAACCTCTTCTTTAAAAAAAGGTGTACCTAAGCCTAGTACACCATTAAATTTAATACCATAACATTTAATCATTATCTAATTGACTATCATTTTTAAGAAAGACACGCTTTTCATCTGTTTTAAAAATATGACCAGGAGAATGAATAGAATGAAATACCTGGCACTTTTTTTCTGTCCAGCAAGTAATTTTTATGAAATAAACTCTGTTTCAACCATTACTTTAAAAATAATTGAGAATTTACCTTCTAAGCTACCTAACCTTTGCTCTTTTTTATCACTCACAAATGAATTTATTCATTCTTCCATGTATTACTAAACCCATACTGGAAATGTCGGCTGGGCCTGTTCTGCAGCAGCTGCTAGAAGCTGCATGGCCTGCTGAGGGCATGAACTCATTTCATTTTTGAGGGAGCTCCACCCACGTTGTAACATCATTGTTACAACCCAGCATGCAGTGCTGGTAGCCTCCCCTGGAGGCTCATGAAATCAAGATGTGTTCAACATTATTCTTCATGACACTGATGCTTATATTAAATCATCATTTGAGTTGTTTGAGTCCCCAAGCACCTTCCCTAAAATGGAAAATTAAGACAATACACTTCTGATTTGACTTACTGTTTTAAAAGGATCGAGATTTAAAAGTCCAGTCACTTTGATGACCCGCTTATGGCAAGTTTTTGGCAATTTCCCTTTGGCTTCCTCATTATCTAATGAATACCCATATTTGGGGTGTCGGCTCAGTGTGGGATGGGTCTTTCAGGGTGTCCTAGGCCGAGTATATGCACATTCAAACCTCACACCACAGATGGATTCCACACCCGTGTTACCTGAGAGGACTAAATCCTGCTGCTGACTTTTGGTGCCCTCGGGGCTTCACATGTTGTATTTTAAGACATGTTGTACCCATTTAAACACAAACCTAAATTTAATTTACTCATTTCAAAATAATTGTATAATACGACTCATTTATGAGGTAAGACATTTGGGGGCTGATAAAATAAGGAAATCAGTGGTGACTTAAGGATAATACAATGCGTCTGGTGTGGTGAGAGCAAACGATTGGACGGGACGGTGGACATCAGGCCCTTGTCGTCGATTATGGAGTCTTGGCATTGACATTCACTGCATCTTCCATGGCCCTTGCTTTATTTTAAGTGTCCAGGGAGGGCCTGTTCTCTTTCATTCACTGCCTTGTAAAAGTGACATCAACGTAAAGACTTAAAGAGGCCGCTGGCTTTGGCTTGCCCCTGGGCTTGCAGGGCGCTTACCAGGAATGTGCTTCCACATGAGCAGCAGTCTCCACAGTCGTGCCTGCTCTCAGCAGAGTCCCAGTACCTCTTCGTGATCCGGGTCCGGGTTGCTCGTTTTGCGCAGAGGACTGTCACGTGTCTTAGATAGCACTAAGTGTGTGCCACCGGGAAGACAGCCTTCTCCCTTATTGTTTTTGTTATTCTCTTAGCAGAACTTCATGAGGAAGTAAACAGCCATTGCTCCTACCCCAGCCCTTCATTTGCAGTGGAATAAGTACTAAGAGTTTAGGAGCTAACAAAATATTAAATATATGGAAGAGATTTTAAATGCGTGTTTTTCTGATTTGACTCTGACTTCAACCCTGTGGGGTGAGTGAACAGGTGAGGTTTATCCCCCATGTAAACATAAGGAAGCTGAGGGACAAAGAGCAGCTGCCTGAGGTGACTGACTTAACGATCCCCTCCTGGCCTGCTGGGAACGTTAGCCATGGTGGGGTTCTCAGCGCCTCCTGGCGTGTTCACGCACCTGTTCATTTTTGCGGTGAAGAACTTGAACTCCAGAGAAGTTACCTTTGGTTCAGCCTCGCATCTGTATCAGCTGGTAGCAGGAACTAGAATTATCTCTTGATGGCCTTTGAGTATTTCTGACCTTATGCCCTGTTGAACACAGCCATACCTTGCACTTCACAAAGAAGTGGGAACAGGTGGTATTTGCCTCTCTTACGTAGAGGATGACATTTTATCTCAGAGGAAAAGCAGAGTTTGCCACTGGTGACACATTGCATTGGCAGCAAATGCTAAGGATAGGTTAGACTTTAGGATACATATCTGAAAAACACAGCCTTTCAATGTTTTTTAGCCCCAAGAATTTTTAGCAGCTTATCAGCGTTCCTTTTTTAAGTAGACTGCAACTCGCTTTTTATCTCTGTTAAATACGTGGTGTGGTTTTGAGAGTAAAGTGAAAGAGCTTGATTTAAGAAGGAATTTCATGCCACACATGATTAATCAGAGACCCTCTCAGGAGCACCCTGTGGTTGTCTTTTGTGCTCTTTCAGTGATGAAATGAGTGTTGGTGATTTGTTAGCCTGGAACTCAAATACTTGGAACAGGAGACCTGGATTTGGTCCCTATTTTTCTATGAAATAGCTGATGTGTTTGGTTCGGCTACATGATTTAGCTTTCTAATTTAGAAAGTAGGATTCTTAATGCTTGCCTCACTGGGTTTAAATAAAGTGGTGGGTTTTTTCAATATCACTAATACAAATATTTTTCAAAAGTCATGCAGAGTCGAGGGGAAAGAAGGGAGAGTGGAGATCCTCTCGTGGGACATTCAGGAGATGTGCCTGGTAGGACCTGTCAGCCCAGGCTCCTAAGACACCCTCTGGTACTTTTTACTGTCGATTATCTGACTTATCCACCTTCTCCATATGGATTACTTTGTATGCATTTACATTGGACTTCATATGGCGGCAAAACCCAAAATGTGTTTGAATTCTGAACCCAATATAAACTTCACTTTGGGGAGCAGAGGTCACTTAAAGATTCATCTGGGGTTCCTCATTGCTGTATCCCTGGTCCCCTGTAGTGTCTGACACACTTAAGGCCTTTACCTGCGTAGTTCATTTTCGGAAAAAGGATGCTTAGGTGAGGCAGCTAGGACAGATGTTCAGTGGTGCAAATTTGTAGCATGGAGTAATTCAGTCTTGGAGATTGAACACAGAGGTTAGTAATGTAGACAACAATATTGCATTATAAAATCATCAAACTTGCAGAGAGACTAGCACTTAATTATTCCCACCACTGAAAAGAGATCATAATTATGTAAAACACAGAACTCCTAATTATTGGTACAATACTAATTTTATTAGTAATATGTAAATTGTAGTAATGGTGTATAAATTGACATGTACACCTTAGATAATACAGCAGTATTTATCAAATATGTTTTAATTTTAAAAAGAGGAAGAAAGAAGGACATATTAATGTGAATCCAGTTAAAATGGAAACAAATCAATGAAAAGATTTTGATTAGACCTTTGTGTAAGAAGTGGAAGTATAGATTATGAAAGTAAATTTATCTTAGATTTAATAAAATAGATTATAAGGAAATCTTCATGCCAATTTTTAACTTAAGCAATTAATCTTCTGACAAAAGTGTACAGCGTCTTCTCTTTGTTTGGCTTACGCAGGTAGATCATAAAGCCTCCCCCCACCCCAAAATCTTTTCACTTAGTAACTTGAAGGCTTCAGTTTTCCAAGGACCTTTCTTAATCTAAAAATCTATTTATTGGAATAGAATTCTCATCCCAACTTTTTGGTATGTCATTATTCCTGTTGTTCTGTCTTCATTTGTTTGTTGGCCTTTAGTTGTAATTATGCAATATTAACATCACTTTACTTTGAGAAATTTTTGTATTTTTAACAAGAATTTCATTTTTAATTTGCAGGTTATTTGTATTTGTGTAGAGGCTGAAGTGTTGAAAAATCACTGGGAGAGGGTGGATAACAGTCTTGTGAGGAAAAGGCCATTTCCTACAGCCCACATGTCTCTATGGGAAACCTTGATGCCTGAGTAGAGGAGCTGTGAGAGGGGATTAATAAGCAATGATTTTGATGTTACTGTGATGTGTGTTTTCCGATGCAGGCCTGCAACCACAGGGACTGAGATCACCAGTGATGTGAACTTGAGAAACCTCTTCCCCTATGTCTGGTGGTTAATAAAATGATTGACTGAATATACAAGATCTGCTTTTATTCTGTAACTTAATCCTGAGTTCATTGCTTCAAGAAAATATCTAGAGATAAAACTTGTGAAACAATTATATATAGTAATGAGAACACTTAAATAATTTTTTTAAAGATTTATTTATTTATGCAATACAGGCCAGTGTCATGGGAGGTGAGAGGACTTACCAGAGACAGTGGGGAGCAAAACAGGCAGATGGACTGAAACACACTGGGTGAGGCAGGAGAGGTCTGCTGCGCCATGTGGGTCCCCTCCCTGGTGGGGGATCGAAATGGTGCTGCTTTGCGGCAGATGCGTCACAGTGCGGTTCTCAACCCTCATATACACACACACCAGTATTCAGATACTCCAAAGGTGTCCTTTTGATGCAGCTAGTTTAGGAGCTGTCATTGATTTATTCATGCATATCAGTGAAGAAATTTTTATTGAGGACCTACTACTATGTGACAGGCACTTTCTATTTACAGAAGTTTAGTCATTTTGTGAATAAGGCAAGCAGCTCTAATAAAATTTGCATTAATTGGAAGAGACTGACCAATGGGTTAATAAACGAGGAAAATAGCTGGTAGAGAAAATTCAGGTCATGCAGAGCAAGAACATGATGTGCCAAGGCCCATCGGAGGTGGGGAGATCAGAGACCTGTCCCGCCAGCCTGTGGAAGCTGGTGCAGGGGCCAGAGCACCGCGTGGCTAGAGGAATCTGGAGGCAGCTGGAGGAGCTGGGGTTTACCTTCAGTTCACTGAGAAGCCAAGTAGGGCAGTTGGGGTGTATATTGCACCTTACTGAAAGAGTACTCGGATGGAAAGGGGTCGGCTCATCAATATCAGAGACCTCTTAAGGGGCACAGCCATGGTCTAGGGAGAGGCGGAGGGGCCTGGACAAGGTGCTAGACAGGAGGCAGACATGGCCAGGGTGTGAGTGGAGGCTTTGAAGTGGAACTGACAGCACGTGGCTGCTGGTTTGGGTGTGCGCTGAAGGACACCGATTCGGAGTCACTCCTTCCTGCTTGCTCTCAGTAACTGGGGAGTTGGTGGTACCAGCTATGACAAAAACTGGCAGGAGAAAGATTGGGAGTCGGCTGACAGTTGGGGCATTAAGGAACTTGCTTTCATCATTTTAAGTTGATGTAATTCTTAATGACTATGATACATCATTTATCTTGTTCTGTCTCCATTTGTTTGCTTTTAATTGGACAGAACTCCCAACTGTCCTTTATTCCAGGAATAGACAATCTAGAAAAAGTGATCATTCTTACTAACGTTGAACAAGCCTTATTAGGATAATATTTACGGAAGTCTACATTATTTCCACATAGCAAATCAAATTGTTTCTATTTTCTATTTCCTCTTCTAAATCTAATCTATAGTGATAGATATAATTACTTAAAATTGAGCATATTAGCTAAAAGCTTAGACAAATATTGATTTTAATTTTCAAATATTTAACTTGAGAAAAAGTGAATTTTGAGTAGCAAATCAATGACCATATTTATGTTTTCTTAAGACAGTTGTCAGATTTAGTGACTTTTACTCATTAAAACTTCTACTATACAAAGCAGACTTCATGTTTGATGTGTTATAAGTCAGATATCTACAAAATATATGGCTTTAGGAGCAGATTTGATTAAAATGCTCCTGGAAGCAGTTGTCCTCTACAGTTTTTTAAGGGACAACTTAATAAACCATTTTAATTTTGTTTTTATGAGGGAAGGAATTTTGTGTCACCATTTGCCAGGAGATATATTTTAGCTTTTAGGAAGCCCGTTCACTCCTTCCGCGTCTCACATGCCTTCGTGCTCTGTTCTGCAGAGAAATGGTCAATGCATGGTTTGCTGAGCGAGTTCACACCATCCCTGTGTGCAAGGAGGGCGTCCGCGGCCAGACGGAGTCCAGCTCCTGCCCCGCACCGCCCAGTGCCCGTGCAGACGGCAGTGCCCCTGGGACGCCAACCCGGAAAATCTCTGCCTCTGAATTTGACCGGCCTCTCAGACCCATTGTTGTCAAGGATTCTGAGGGGACGGTGAGCTTCCTGTCTGACTCAGAAAAGAAGGAGCAGATGCCTCTCACCTCCCCCAGGTTTGATAACGAGGAGGGGGACCAATGCTCAAGACTCTTGGAATTAGTGAAAGATATTTCTAGCCACTTGGATGTTACAGCCTTGTGCCACAAAATTTTCTTGCATATCCATGGACTCATCTCGGCTGACCGCTACTCCCTGTTCCTGGTCTGTGAAGACAGCTCCAATGACAAGTTCCTTATCAGCCGCCTCTTTGATGTCGCAGAAGGTACAACCCTGGAAGAAGCTTCCAACAACTGTATCCGCTTGGAATGGAACAAAGGCATTGTGGGGCACGTGGCTGCGCTGGGGGAGCCCCTCAACATCAAAGATGCCTACGAGGTAAGGAGGGCACTATTGGGGTGCAGAGGGGTGGGAAGCAAAGGTGACACCATCAGACCGCCACTGTTGATGGGGGTATTGGAATGACTCCGAGAGGGAGTCATTTGCACCCTTATTTAAATTTGGAGTGTTTGGTAAGAACTCATGTGTATCTTTTCAATGCAGTTTCTTTGCTAGCGCTTGAGTCAAGGATATGGGCCTGACTTGTTTTCTCCTTAGTGGTAATTTAACAAATCTCATCTCGCAGTGCTATTCTTCCATTTTATTTTTACCATCTCTATCCCTCTGTCTATCTGTCAATCAGTCTATCTGTCTACCTACCTATCGATCTATCTGTCTACCTACCTACATAGCTACTTGACTATCTGTTTGTATGTGTATATCTCCCTATGTATGTTACCACCACCTAAATATTTGAGGATTTTGAGGATGAAATATTATTGAGGATGAAATTCTTCACTAATAGTCCTAAGATCTGTGAAAATGCCAAATCCATACTTTTAAAAAAAATCATTCATTTATTCAGTTAATCTTTGAAGTCCTATTGACACTAAAGCCTGACTTTGTTTCCATCCTTTCTTTCATTGTTTCATTGAAATAATAAGGTTATGAATGTTTTCAAAATATTGACATTGTCATTCTGTATTTCCATGAGAAGATTCAGTGCTTCTGCCACCTTTGCTACAGTTATTATGTACAGATGTTTAATTACGAACTTAAAGATCACACTGTGCAATTCTTCCAACTTCCCATTGTATTCCAATCCTTCTATTGTAGAGTGTCTTTAACATGGTGCCTTCATTGAGTGACACTGCATGTTTATGAAGTATGCTCTAGTACCTGTAAAGAACCCCTGCTCTAGCCTCCTGCCCATGGTCCACGTACAGGCCCGCGGTAACCCACTCTCATGGCTCCTCTGTGGACTCTGAGGGCTGTAGCTGTTGGTGCACCTGATATTCCTAGTGACTGTCTCATCGTCAAGTTTTAATAAATATTGACTGAATGACAATGATAGTGGGTAGATAG
The DNA here is from genome assembly GCA_019455555.1 of Galemys pyrenaicus. Lineage (NCBI taxonomy): Eukaryota > Metazoa > Chordata > Mammalia > Eulipotyphla > Talpidae > Galemys > Galemys pyrenaicus. The sequence goes on along the minus strand of JAGFMF010011792.1, from coordinate 2,805,513 downwards.
ATGAGTAGGACAGAGAATAGGTCAGAGTAGATGGCAAGCAGGAGATGACATCTGGTTGGGGAGATGGAGAAAGTTTTCTTTGCGGAGCAGTGCTTGATATGGACCCTGGAAAAACAGCTAAGAATTGAGAAGACTGAGTTGTGGGCACGATGGATTATAGACGTAAAGAGAAGTTTGAAGAAGAGGCAGGGACCTTGGACCAGGTGGCCCTTGCCTGGAATTGTGTGGGTGGGTAATGGTCATGCAGACGATGAGGAGCTATGGGAGCGGATTGCTGGGGTCTTGACTGCTAGGCTGAGTGGCGTGTACAGGTTTGGGAGCCAAAGGGGAAAACTGAAGATGCCTTTCCCCCAACAGTATGACAGGGGAGCGGCTGATTTAGGCCATGTCTTGGAAAGATGAATTTTATGATGGTCATTAAGTAAATCCGGAGGAAAAATACTGGATACTAGGAGAATGGAAGATTTTGTTTTACTAGTATGAGGAAGTCAGGACTAGAACCAGGGCACTGGCCTTAAAGATGAGAAGGAGAGAGTACGCTTCAGATGCAGAAATAGAATCTGCTGGTCTTGGGCAGCTAATGGGAGATGGATATGAATGGAAAAGAGAGTCCAGGCTGGCTTCAGTTTTGAAGTTGAGTAAATAAAACAGTGGTAACTGGTGTATCCTACGGGCAGGGATTTGGGGAGAAATATGTCAGTTCAGCAGGTTAAATCCTGTGATATTTTTAGAACCCATTCTGTATGAGTGATCTGTCAACTTGATTCTCCTTGGAGCTCTCTCTCCATGGCTTGAGCGCTGTGGTAACATCATACTGTTATTACATGGCCGACTCCAGGAGAGGTATTAAGGACACAGCTGAAGGATTGCTGCCAAATTTGCAGAATTCCCTTCCTGTCCTAGGTGACAGCTGGGCTTCCGCTTTTCAGTGGCACTATAGTCCCAAGTACAGTAGGATCGTGAACATGCTAAAGCGTTGCTGAAAAAGCTTGCATTTTTCTGCAGCATGATCTTGCTTGCCAGCTCTGAGAAGGTCTCCATTCATGCAGACTTGTAGCCTCTTTTATTATCTGTATAATTTTACAGTGTAAATTTATTTTGCACTTAGTAATGATTTAGTTCTCGTGCCGCTGTCTAAAAGAAGCCTGGTGTCCTCGTTCTGCAGGGCTTGGGGTGAAGCCTCTCACCCGGATCTGCCTCCTGGCCCTTGGCGTCCTGCTCTGGGCCTTTAGTGACCTGGCAGAAGTTCCCTGGCAGGTCCCAGGGATTTCCGCAGAAACCGTGGGGCTGACCAGTGACATGTGATTTACATTGGAATTAAAAGTGGAAGTCAGTTAACTAATGGATAATTCATTACTCAGCCCCACCCATAATTTAAATAAGTAAAATACTACCTTTTGTGAAAGTAGCCAGAATGTGAAAGTACATTCTAATCTTTTTCTAGATCTTAGTTCTTTAAATAGACAACTGTAAAAATAACACTCTCTCTTAGTAGTTCTTAAACTTATTTGTCCATGGACCACTAAAAGTTGTAATGTGGCAGTGGAAAATAAGGTTGGTGATGAAATATAATACTGCTCAGATTAAGTTAAGACTGGAGAAAACAGTCTCAGAGATAAAGTAATTGCAGGAAACAGTGGACGGTTGATATACTATTTAACTTTGTGAAAGAATGCTATAACTTTGAGAATTCAGCTGTTTTTTTACACAGTCATAGATTTAAAATATATGACAGGCCCTGCGCTGAGACTTGTGATTCCCAGTTAGACATAGGTACCAGTGAGAGGGTTAGCTCTGTGCCCGATGAGCTGCCATTTCCTCCTGCTTCAGCTCCGCATTCATGTGACTCTTGTGACCGTGACACAGCATGTATTAATAATAAGACGTTAACACGGAATGGACAGAAAATTTTATAAATGTGTTAAACATTTTCTCTGTATACAAAAACTAGATTATCATCCAATGCCGGGATGAGATTATATTCATCAGGGTTCTTTAGGGAAACAGCCAGTGGGGTATGCATAATAATAGCTCTAGAAGCAGTTTATTATAGGAATTTGCTCACTTGGGTATGGAAGTCTACAAGGTCTGTGTGCCGTGTGCAAGCTGGAGACTCGGGAAGCTGCTGGTATAATCCAGTGTGAAGGCCTGAGAGTTGAGAGGCCGCTGGCACAAGTCTGGTCTGGGTGTGAGTCTGAAAACCCAGGACCAGGAGCTCCAGCGGAATGCTGTGGGGCAGAAGGTGGGTGTCTCAGCCTGAACCTGGAGCTTGAAGCTGCCCTTCTCTCCCTTTTTGTCCTTTCCAGGCCCTCGGTTGGGATGGTGGCTATGGGATTGCTGGACATCTTACTGATTCAGATGCCAGTCTCTGGAGTCATCCTCTCTGACTTTCTAGAAATGATATTTTTCCAGCTATCTATGTGCAAGTGAATACATAAAATTAACCATCACAGATTGCCTTGAACCCCCAATTCCACGTCAGACCAAAGCCTTTAAGCCTCCCCAAAGGATTTCTATCATTAAAACACCCCTATTTCTTACAAGTCAGTTGGAGTGCATTGGAAAGTGATTGGGATGAAAAACAAAATAGGATTTTTCTCTTTTCATTGGAGAGCTACTCTGGACTTCTGTAATTCTGAGAAAGCTGGGAGGCCTTAGGAAAGGGTCTGATTATGGGAGTGCCCCCCCGTAGTTGCTCTTCCTCCTACACCACTTCATTTCTCCCTTTTCATTCCTTCTCCAGAAAAAAATTTCATCTCTCACCCTACAGGTCTTACTTTCTCCTTCAAATATTTATCAAGATAAGTTTTCTAAAGAGATATGAGCTTTCAGATGAATTTATGATTAATAAAGTTATATCCAAAATTAACTTCAAGAGAAATAATGTTAGTAACTTGTAATTTTGGTATGTCTAATCTGTCATGAGTTAATTGTTCCCCAAAGAACACAGTTTGGAAACCTCTGGATCTACCTTTGTTTAATGTTCTAGTGATCTTTAGGCATTATCTTAAAAAATGTCACTTTGTCAGAAAGAACTGGTCTATGATTTGGCACATCTGTGTTGTTTCCTTTTTTTCTATTATTTTTATATAATTTCAGACTTACAGAAAAGTCACAAGACTGGTATAAGAAATGTCTTTATGACCTTTACCCAGATTCTCCAGTTTTTTTGATATTTTGTCCCATTTATCATTTTTCCCTTTTACTCTACATAATGCATGCAAGTAATATTTACATATTCTTTCTCCTGAAAGATTTAATAAGTTGGAATTATTTTTGTTAATTATTTTGGCATACATTTTCTTTTTAAATATTTATTTATGTATACAAGAGCTGGGGTACAGGTCAGAGGCAGGGTAGGTGAGAAGATTCACCAGAGACAGTGTGGGGAGCAGAACAGGCAGATCAACGAACTACACTGCTGAGGGGAACAGCGGGTGAGGTAGGAGAGGTCTGCCTTGCCATGTGGGTCCCCTCCCTGGCCAGGGATCAAACTAGTGCTGCTGTTCTGTGAATGCTTCACAGTGCGGCGCTCAACCCGCTGTGCCACCAGGGAGGCCCTTGGCATACATTTTCTGACAAGAAAATTTTCTTAACGACTGTACACAGCTGTCAAAATCTGGAAATATCATGATAGAATACCATGATCAAATTGTAGTCATATTTGGTCATCTGTCCCATTGTCTTTTATATTTATTTTTTCCCTTTGATCAAGCATCTAATGCAGGATCACACATCACATACATACTTGTCATGTTGCTTCAGTCTCTTAAATCTGAGATACTTTCTCAGTGTTTGTCCTTTCTGACATATATTTTGGAGGAATACAGGCCAATAATTTTGTAGAATGTCCTTCATAAATAATTTCAAGTTAGGTACATTTGGCAGAAATACCATGACGCTAATGTTGAGACCTTGTTTGGTTTTCCAAACATCATTTATTCTTCACATCTTGTGTAGTGAGGGTGTCCTATAATCCTTTCCATTTCTAACACCAACTATGTGGTGTTAGCGCCGATCACACATTTAAGGACTCTGTCACCAGGCTGCCTGCTAGTTCAGGGGCCAGGCACTAGCAGTGCCTCCTGCTGCCCGCGCCGACCGAAAACTTAGCACTTGTCTCCTTGGGCTTGGTAATTTGCTAGTCACTCATAGACCTCAGGAAAATAATTACAGTTTTATTATGAATTACTCATTTCAGGAAAAATCAAGTGGGAAGGATGCTTAGGCAGGGGAGGAGCGGTGAGAGGCCACAGAGCTCCCACGCCTTCTCCCGGGGAGCCTCCCTGTCACAGCACATGGGTCATCACCAACCCAGAAGCTCTCAACTTCATTGTCCTGAGTTTCTTATCAAGGTTTTATTATGTAGACATGATTGATTAAAATCATTAGCCACTGGTGATGGAACTCAGTCTCCAACCCCTGCTCTCCTCTACAGAGGTCAGTGATGGGGCTGAACATTCTAACCCTATAATCAATCATTTGATTGGTTTCCCTGGCAGCCAACACCATCCCTAAACTTACTTGGGGTCCTCTGTCCCAATAACCATCTTAGAAATATGAATTCAGGGTGACTGAAAGGGGCTTCTTAGATCAAAAGATTTCTAATCAATCAGGAAATTTCAAGGGTTTTAGGAGTTCTCTGCAAAGACCTACGGACAGAAGCCAAATGCACACACACATTATACCATGGATCTTTTCAGAGTACGCTTTCAGGAAGCATGTGAGGTTACCTACCCCAATATTAATGATGTGCTCATAAACAGTAAAAGAAAGAATAACAGTTAATACAGTGCTTTCTTTTCCTTTGGTGTTTCCAGAAGGGGCTAGAAGTAACTATATTGCTTTTGCCCTGGTTACCAAAATTCACTCAAAGTGATTTTGAAGAATATATTACCCCCAGTCCCTCAATGAAGAATAAATTCTAGGGCTACTGTTGACTTTAAATTTATAGTATACCCAGAAAAATCTGAAAGTCTTACTAATTTCACCCTGTCAAAGTTTGCTACTTTGATTAGACAGCTTAACTTCATCCTGTTTTATACATTGGTTGTGGAAATTAAAGTATTTATTAACAAAATAGTTGCTGAGGATGCCTTTTACTCTTATTTTGATTATTATCTTGTAGAATAATTCACTATATAAGCTAATCATATTTTATTTCCTTAGCATATTAATGTCAGCATTAATGTCTGCTTCCTCTATGTCTGCTTTGCAATACAGTATATTACTTAAGAACTGTTTCTTAGAAACATTCCACTGAAAATTTTCTGTCTCAGTAATAACTTTGAGCATGTTTGTAGAAAAAGGAAAAACACAGTAGTGTTTATTTATAATATAAAATATTTATCTGACTTTCCACCGTGTTGTAACTTTTTGTTTAAAATTGTCTTTAATGCCAAGGTTGGCTCTCGCAGGGGAAAACTGCCCTCATTTTTGACCCCAATTGATGGAATGTAATAGAATTATTTACTTCATTCATATCTTTGGCTTTGCATTACTTGAGACTAATTAAAAAAATACAAATGACCTTCAAAGAGGAGGATTTTCCAGTGTGGCTATTCCATATTCTCTGGAGGGAATTCCAAAAGCAGAGTTTTTAGAACAGTGATGCTATTATTAGGTTGAGCTTGTAACTTCCCAAGGCTCCATTGCTTTGAAGGGAACAGCACTCATTTCAGTGTTTATGTCCTGGTATGTTTATTTCCATTCTAATCTTATCTCAGGTATTTGTTGACTTCCTGGAGTAGGTTTTCCCATCTATCTTTAGGATTTGCTTTAAACAATATAACAATGTATAAAGTGATCACCTTTGATAACTATGATATCCCTTGTTTGATGAATTCTCTCATTTATGTAACAAATGCTTTTGCATTTCGGTGCTAAGTATTGGGAATACTTAACTCCCCATGCCCCTCTATAAAGAAGACATACAATTTATAGTCTGACTTTAATTTTCATAAACTTTATGGAAAATAGCCTATACCCTTCCTTAGTTCTCACTGAGAACTTTTACGTCATTTGAAATTCTTTTGTGAATTTTGAACCTTCAAGATATGCCTTGTGAAAGGGGAAGAGAGTCAGAAGACTGGAGAGATTTTTACAACCAGACAGAGGCCAATGCGGCTTCTTTATATATACCAAAAGGGAAACAGAAGATTGGATTCTTATGAATCCCTGAGGTAGAAGTGCAGAAATTGAGGAAATATATGCATAGCTATTACCAGGAAAGTAAAATCAATAATGAAAGTTTGCTTTAGTTTTTTAGAAAAAGTTTCAGAGCAAAGATGCATTTCTTTTAGAAGGCACAAAATAATCACATAGTAAGGTGACAACAGGCAAAAGAACAGAAGTGGAAAGTTACCAGTTTCTCCTGATTTTAATAAGGCTATCTAATATTTTGAATTTCCTTTGGATTTTGGTTATTTGTGAACACTGAGTCTGTATTTTCTTATTTCTTGTAAACACTAACTGCTAAATAAACATTCATTTTGTCCGTGTCGAAGATAATATGTACTGACATGATCTGGGGCCTTTCGCAATGATAAAATTTAGAGTAACAAGGTAAGTCGAAGGTTAGATTTCTCTAATCTTATAAATCAGAAAAATCGAATCAATCTTTGAACAGGTCAATCATTAAATTGAATTTATTTTTCCTTACTAGGATCCTCGGTTCAATGCAGAAGTTGACCAAATTACGGGCTACAAGACACAAAGTATTCTTTGTATGCCAATTAAGAATCATAGGGAAGAGGTAAGCCCATTTTTCATTTTATAAAGGTCATTCAGAAATGTTTTTCTTCCTTAAAAACACTTTTATTTTACTCTGCATCCTTTGGAAATGATAGTATAGTGATGAGATAACTCTAAAGCACTTGAATGTCCTGCTGGATATTTTTTGTATAGACTTTAATTACAGGGTTGAATCCTATAGACTTGACTTTGATTTGAAATAAATTTTAGTCACATCCTTTCCTTTCCTTACTCCCAACTCCGGAGAGCTTAATCTCTATTGGTTGTGGTCAGAACCCGTTCATTCCTTACTGTATTTTAAGTATCTGAATAGTACTTACTTCATATGTGGTTATTAAATTGCAGTGGTCATCAGCTGGCCTTTATTGGGTTTAAATGAGATTTTTGGAAAAAATGGAAAGTAGATAAATTTCATTGTAATATTATAAACATTGGTTTGTATTTCACCTAACTAGTTGGTTGGAACTATTAACACTGAATTCCCTTTTCATTTTACACTTATTTGACAAAAATAGTTCATAGTTATTATCGATTACAATGAATGTTTCAGTTGGGTGTCCTTAACCCTCGCTGCGCATACCAATCGATCGGGATACTTCAAATCAGTCTGTTCTCAGTAATCTCAAATAAGTCCTCAGGGCCTTGGAGTTGCTACTTGGTTTCATTAAAGGGAATTGTAGCCACGAGTAGTGAAAATACCTGGAACTGAAACATGAGTATGAGGTGAATTAATTATGTGAATGCAAAGAAAGAAAATTGAAAAGAGCACTTATGGGCTAACGTTGATAATGTGATCAATTGGGTTACCAGACACAGCAAATCAAAATCATACCCCAACTGTACTTGCAACATCATTATCCTGAAAAATTATTTGTTGTTTGTCTGAAATTAAATCTGACTGTATGTCCTATTTTTCAGTTCACAGCCCTAGTTACAAATCAAGGACTGTGATTCTGTGCACTTAAGAAATTGCTGTTCTGCTCTTAATTTATAATGTGATTTAAAAAATCGTGGCTCAAAAAACAACCATGCTGGTCAAAAGACTCAGCTTGAATCATGCTTGTCTTTCTGAATAGTGTGATCAAACCACTCTTAACAGTGGGATAGGGGCACAAGAGACTGCAAGAAAACTACCAGGGTAGAGTAAAAGGGAACCCTTATCTCTGTAGGTGCATCCCCAGGATACACACATTTCTCTATCCCACCAGTGAGGATGACTTAAAACAAACAACACAACAAAACCCCCATCTGTACTTGGGTAAAATTTGCTTAAATAAAATCCACCCATTTTACGTGTCCCACCAGTGAGGATGACTTAAAACAAACAACACAACAAAACCCCCATCTGTACTTGGGTAAAATTTGCTTAAATAAAATCCACCCATTTTACGTGTCTCAGTTGGTGGTTTTGACACATGGGTATTCAATTATGTAACGGTGACTGTAATGAAAATACAGAAAATATGTGTCACCTTAAATATTTCCCTGTATCTCTTTGTAGTGAATTTTCTCCTCCTTCCACCTCCAGCCCCTAACAATCACCGATTTGTTTTTTCTCACTATTTTTTAAAGATTTACTTACGCATACAAGAACTGGGGTACAGGCCAGAGGTGCAGGGACCAGTGAGAGGGGTCACCAGAGAATGGGCTGGGAGCAGAACAGCAGCTCTACTGAAACACACTGCTGAGGGGAGCAGTGGGCGAGGCAGGAGAGGTCTGCAGGAGAGGTCTGCTGCGCCATGTGGGTCCCCTTCCTCCGTGGGGATCAAACTCATGCTGCAGTGGTTGTGGATGGCTTCCTGGTGCTGAGCCTTAACTAAGCCCTTGTGCCACCAGGGAGGCTCCCTGTTTTTTCTCACTATTGTTTTGTCTTTTCTAGAATGCCAGGTAAGTAGAATCCTATAGTATGTAGTCTTGTGTGTCTGGCGATGATGAGATTCACCCAGGTTCTTGTATGTATCAGTAGTCTGTGCCCTTTTATTGCCGAGTGGTTTACTACATGGTATGAATGTATTGGTGTCATGGTTGGGTACACCACAGTTTGATTACTCATTCAGTAGTTGATGGACCTTGAGTTGTTTGCAGTTTTTGTCTAGTATGAGCAAAGCTCCTAGCGGATGTTTGTATACAAATCTGTGTGGGCAGTATAATGTGTTTATTTCATAATGTTTCATTTCTGTTGGGTGAATATAGAGGAGGGGAATTGCTGCATCACATGGTAACATATGTATGTTTACTTACCAGAAACTTCCAAACTCTCTTCCAAAGCTGTGGGGCCATATGTAGTCTTACCAGCCATGTGTGAGAGTTCCACTTACTTCACATCCCTGGCAACATGGGATAGGGTCAGAACCTTTTAGCCCTTATCATGGGGGCTAAAATTTCGTTGCATAAATATATTACTCCACTCTCCATCAAAGGGCATCTGCTCGCAGATCTGATTTATTTATTATTTTTTAAAAAATATTTATGCATACAAGAACTGGGGTACAGGCCAGAGGTGTGGGGGGTGAGAGGATTCACCAGAGACAGAGCAGGGAGCAGAACAGGCAGATCAACTGAAACAAACTGCTAAGGGGAGCAGCGGGCGAGGCAGGAGAGGTCTGCTATGCCATGTGGGTCCCCTCCCTGGCCAGCGGCAGGGATCGAACTCGTGCTGCAGCGGCTGTGTTTGGCTTCATAGGGCGTTGCTCAACGCACTGCGCCACCAGGGAGGCCCACAGATCTGATTTAAGTGGATTCATCCACAGCTCACCAGATTGATTGTCCAAAGCTGTCTCAGATACCTGTGGTTCTGGGACCTCAGATGTGCCTGTCACCATCTACGCTGCCGTGTCCTCTCCTGCCTGCTCTCACCCTGTGATGGCTTGAGATGACACCTGCCCTGTTCTTTCTTCGATTCTTTCCAGAAAAGTTCACTCACACCAATTATTCGAGGAGAAAAACCCTTTAGTCACTTTACTGGGAACTTATCTTTACTGAAAGGAGGATTTTCAAAACACAGCTTTCTAATCATCCTTTTGATTCTTGCCTCTCCCTATGACCTCCTCTCCTCCCATGGTCATACTGTCTGGCTTGACGGTACGTACAGTGAGAAAAGTTTTCCTTCGAGAAAAGGAGTGAAAAGAAGAATAGACACATACTCAGAGTGGCCATTGTATAAAAGAAAATGTAATTTGACTGACCCAGAACTATAAAGTATACAACTTCAGGATTATCTTCAAACTGTAGCCGTGTAAACAAAACTTGGAACAGTGTTTGCTTTTGTGTGCACAGAAATACTCTTTCACAGTCTTTTGAAGTCAAAATAGAGAGTCATGGTAGGGTTTTTGAGAGTAATTGTTAAGGTGGACTTGAATCCGTTCTTGGTGAATAACCCAAATGGAAGCGGTTTATCCTTTTGACCTTCAGTTTCCTCATCTGCAAAATGGGGGTTGTAAAAGGACTCACCTAATAGCTTGTGAAGATGAATTGCATTCATGCATGCAAAGGGCTTAACATAATTCCGGGCATATTCTGGAAGTGATCAATAAATGTCAACTGCTATTTTTTATTGAAGTGACACTGCATTATAACATCATAAATTTCAAATATACATCACTATAAATCAGTTTGTACATTAAGTTTGCCACTAAAGTCCAATTTTATTTTTCACAATACAGTTGACCCTTTTTAACTGATTTACCCACTTCCCCTCCCCCTTCCCTCCTGGTAACCACTAATCTGCTCATATGGTCTGAAAGTTTATTTTTGTTTTATTTAGTACATTCGTTAGTTTTGTTTCTTATGCACTTCATGTATGAGTGAAATCATAGTGTTTGTCTTTCTCTGACTTACTGCACATAGTATAACACCCTCTAGTTCCATCCATGCTATTGCAAATGGCAGGATTTCATTATTTTTTAATAACTGAGTATATTCCATTGTGTATATACACTATACTTTCTTTATCCGCTTGTTTGTCAGTGGGCACTTAAACTGTTTCCAGCTCCTGACTGTTGTAAATGCTGCTGCAGTGAACACGGTAGTACAGCTATCTCTTCCAATTAGTGTTCTTATATGTTCATGTGACTACCCCCCAGTGGAATATCTGAATCACATGGACTTTCCTGTAGTTCATTTTTTTTTAGAAATTTCCATATTCCATAATTTTTGCAGCAATTTACCTTTCTACCGATAGTGTACGAGAGTTTCCTTCTCTCCCCATCCTCCCCAGTACTCATTTCTTTTATTTTGGAGAGAGCCGTTGTCATAGGTGTGAGGCGCACGTCATACAACCTTCCTCTCACAGCAGCCACCGGTCCTTGCATAGCCTACTTTGCTGTGGGCGTTCCTGTGTGACCGGCTCTTACATCCGCGGCCCACTCGCACGCTCACACCGCACTCCCGGTGCCCACCGCCAGGCACTGTGCCCCACGCCCAGGCTCCCAAGCGCCTCCTGCGTTCAAGACCGCGGTGATGGCCCAGAGGCGAGTGGTGTACAAGCCTGAGCAACTCACTGACCCTGCAGTGGCCCTGGTCTCTTAAGCTGTGGGAAAGGAGTGGTCACTTATTGAATTCTAAAGCCTGAACTCTACATTCAGGAAGATGTTTAAGATGCAGTAAAATACATTCTCTCCTCATTTGCCACCCCTCCTTGTGAAGTATTTCAACGAAATAAAAGTGGGGGAGGGGTCCTTTTCTTTAATGTTGCCTTATATATAATACAAAAACATCTTTTTAGAAGTCAGGATCATGGGTATTTTTAACTTCTGTAGCAGACTTGATGACCATCAGAGAGGACAAGTATTTGTACTTTCCCCTCTCCTTCATCCCTTCCCAGAGAATGGGATAAACAGGCAAAGAGGTGGGGAGGGAACTGGAGAAGATGATGGAAGCTAAAAGAATTTATTTTGAAAAGGTCAAATAGTTACAGGCTAGAGAGAATGCATGAAGATAACAACAAATGGCTGGAAGGAGAGAAGGTGATCCAGCAAGGAGGTTGTGTGCCCTTGATCTGAGGACTGGGGGGTAGGAATTTGGATATAGCTGCCTAATCTCAGGACCTGGCATGTATTCATTCATCTCATCTTCAAAACAGCCATAGTAAATAGTGTGTTATTCACACTCAACAGATGAGCTGAAGCACAGAACAATTAGGGAACTTGCGGAAGTCCCCAAAGTCAACAGCTAAAACCCTAGGAAGCTGAGATTCATCCAGTCTGGCCACTGGGCCCTACTGTGCAAATGGTTTCTTAAGATTCTGCTGTGGATGAGGCATGCAGTCTGCTTTCCTCCCCCTAAGTGTTTATTTGAACTGCTGCAGTGAACATTTAAATGAAGACCAGAGAAGACCTAGCTGTTTCCTAACAGCTTTCAAAGTGCTAAGCCAGAAAGACAAAAGAGGGATAAGATTGGAGGAGGAAGGAGTCACATACTGTATAGTGACAGGATCCCTTGCAGTAAACAAGAGAGAAATTCTGTGAGGGATGAAAGAGTTCCAGGAGCTTGTTCCATATTAACCTGGGCCAGTGTGCCCCAGAGAAGAGCCATTATCTGTACATGAAAAACTTTGCAGCGAAGTAGGTCAGTTCTTAGGGCTGCTACTACAATTCTTTCAGCCTTGATGCTGAGTTTTTCAGACCTGGGAACTTGGACGGGTTTTGCTTGTTGTCACTTGCATTTGTTATTTCTATAACCAGACAGTTCTTTTATGTGTAGGAAAGAAGTGCAGGGAAATCCAAGTCTTTCTCTGTAGCTCAGATGACCTATTTCTAAAGTCATGTCCTCCCCTGAAAAATTGCTGGCTACCACGTGGTAGAGATAAGTGATCTTTTTTTTTTTATTTATAGGGGTCACATCAGTGAGGTAGAAAGGCAGTACATTGTGAAATAATGCAAGTTCTGTGAAAATTTTTAGTGCTCTGAGGTGATTATATTCAATCATGTCTTTCAGGTTGGGTGAAAACACCTGTTTTGTCTTGGTTGAATGTCAACTATGTTGTTAAGTGGAAATCTAATTTGGGAACAGAACTCATTCCCTCCTCTCTTTATCATCTTATCATCTTTGATATTCTTTCATGCAAAAAAGTTTTAAGAGGGGGATTTGTGATGTTTCTGTACACAAAAGAGCATTTACAAGAATATCACATAATTTTTATAAGCTTTTTAGGAGATAAAAAAAGATGAAAAGATTTAATGCCTGCTTCAAATCACAAAGCATTAATGAACGCACCTGTGTAATTCCAATATCGTATACAGGACTAGATGTTTTCCTCTAGAATGCAGGCTCTATAGCTTTATCTGTCCATTTAAACACACTCTGCTTTTCTTCCTGATCTTGGTTTGAAAGTAATTATACAGCATTCTTCTAGGCAGTGAGGAGTTTAAAAAAAAAAAAGCACGGGAAATACTTTAACATTTTTTTTTTGGTCCAATTTGTAGAGGAACCTTTTATGCGCCCCCAAATAAGTACCTCTATAAGAAGAGAAATGTTACGCTAGCTCAATATTCAACGCACAAGTTAGAGGAAAGGCTGGGGATTTTGAGTTAGAGGAAGGATGAAAGCGCTGGCATTCGCGGACCCTGGGCTTATCCCACAGCCTTCAGCGCAGCACAGGGCTTCCACGGACGGCGGCATCTCGCCTATGATCTCTGCTCCCACGACCCACGGGGGATTTCTTAAGTTCGACCCTTAAAGTTGAAATGGATCAATATTACGGTTTCACGCCTAATCTTTGAACTCAAAAACTGCGTGAAACTGTAGCTACAAAATAAGCCGAGTCTAATTGCAAACTGTCAGTTGATTTAGCTCTATTTTAGTCTGAAAGAATTGGCTAGTTAGGTGAGTTTTTTATTTTTTGAATTGTTCCTTGCATTTCTCCCCGCGACATACTCTTTCTGGGGCCTTTGTTTTAGAAAGCGTATGTAGCGGCAGGATGGCGGCAGCACTGGAGGCAGGTTCGGGATGGTTCTGGGCAGACGGGTCAGGGAAGGAGAGTCTCAGAGCCCTCGGTGACTTTTCATGCTTTATTTAGTAGAGGTGGCCAGGTACATGGCAGGCAGGGGTGGGGTGGGGGGCGGGAGGCTGGCAGGACTCCCAGCCCCCAGCGCATCTCACCCTCTCAGCTGCTTCTTTGCTGCTGTTGCTGTCAGTTCTCGCAGTTCTGTCTGTTGGTCCTCACAGTTCTCTCTGTTCTGGCGTCCTCATGACGCCGCCCGTTAATGCCCGTGTCCAACACAGGTGCGCCCACTTGCGCATGCCCACCCTGGAATGCTCACAGCACCTCAGGTGTCCATCATCAGCGGTAGGAGGGTGGAAATACCTGATTAACCTTTACCCTACAGAGTATCGCGTAGTTTCCGTGTGTCCTGGGCTCGAAGTCCTGGTGGTGATACTCTTTCTTTGCCTTTTCCACATCGCCCTTTTAATGGGGAACATGCACCCGGCAAGGATGGTAATCCTTTCATAAGGAGAAAAACATTTTCTAAGAGCAACAAATGCTTAGTTTCCAAAACTACCTCTCCTGATCCGGGAGGACAAGAAAAGGGCGAGCGTAAGCTTGAAGTTAAATTAGTGGTAAGCTGCATTTACCTAAATCTCATTATTTAGACAGCGTGCGTGTGCGTACGTGTGTGTGTGTGTGTTAGAGAAGCCTGTGCCTTTACTGGCCGAGCAGGCTTCGCCATGGGGATGGGGGTGAGGTGGACGTTTGGGGCGGGAGAGGGTCGTGCTGCAGGGCCAGCGGAGCTGGGCGCCTAGTGGGATGGCTAGCTCCCAGGCGGCCCCTCATCGTCCGCTTGCTGTGCACCTGCTGAAGAGCTCTCGGCGCAGAAGCCCACCGCGAGGCCCGCGATCTCCGCGGCCTGATCAGTACCCGCAGGTGCGTATGCGGCTCTTTTCCATCGGCCGCGCCTCCTTCTTGCGCAGGCGCTTTAGCCCCCTTTGGTTCCTCCGCGTGGGGCTGCAGCCACCGCCGCCAAGCTGGACGCTGGACCGCGGCACCGGCATCTGCAGGACGCCTGGCAGCCGGTAAGTGGACTTGTGGATGAGTCGCCGTGTCTTCCGTTTGCTTCCACCATGCTCTCGGCTCTTCCTAGAACTTTCCTTCTTTGTAATGCTCACGAAGCTTGGCTCATTCGCAAGGCTCTGTTTTTTTCCTGAAGTTTCTATTCTATTTCAGAATCGATTTTGCAGTGCCTGTTGGAATGCGTCGTCTTTTAAATGTAATAGGTTCCTTATAAACTTAAATTTTGAAGTTTCACATCCGCGGTGAATCATGAATATCAGATTTGGAAACAGTTGCAGAGAAACTGTTTCTTTGTGTAGTGTCTCAGTCACATGATGGGACCTTGGGAAGGATTTATGGGCACATTTTCATGTGTTCACGTATTGTCAAGAGTTAAGGTATTGATAGTTAATTGCTGCTCTCCGTGGACACATGCGCAAATATACTGAGTTAATGAGAGCTGAGATTACATAGGCAGAGTGCTTTATAAACTGGAACCCTGTATTCTTACTAAATCCTCATCTAAAAGGCCCTACTTTTCTTCTGCTGTAGAGTTGAAATTACTATTCTAGGCCTAATTCAAATTACAGCACAAGAAATGATGATCTCATAATGCCGGAATCATATTTTCCCTTTATTTTTTGCATCGCTCAGTAGCAGTGAAATAAAGTGAAAATGACTTGGATTTACAATACCAGCCCCACTTGATTACTCCATTATTTGATGACCATGAATATACAATTAGTGAACTGTTGCAGCATAACAAATTACCCTCGCTTTAGTGATTTTGCACAGCAGCCACTTATTACCTCAGGAATTCCAGAGTTGCTTAACCAGCTGGGTGGCTCAGCCCCTGGTTCCCTACAAGGCAGCCCTCAGGATGGACACAGCTGCTGGACTAGGGACTGAGCAGTCCAAAGGACGGACTCCCTGGCGTGGTGTTGGCTGGAGGCCTCAACCCCTCCCCTGTGAGCCACTCTGTAAGTCGCTCAGTTACCTTGCTGCCTGGCTGAGAGCTCGGGAGGAGGGAGCAGTGCACTGTATGACCAAGTCTCCAGAGCGACACCCATTCACTTGGATGGTTTTCTGACTTCAGAAGCCAGACATCTAGTGGAGGGTGAGTTGGATGCCATCTCTTGGAGGGGATTTTCAAAGCTGTGGCCATATTTTGAAACTACCTAGATACATTTTAGATGTGTCTTGAAACTTGACTCTCCTTTTAAAACTGGCCAGCTGAAAAAAGAACCCTTGATTTATTTAAATAATTAAGATGATTATTCCTTGGTTTTCATATACTGGAAATAGGAACTACCGGAGGCATCATAGGCTGTTTAAGAAAAGGGAGTGAGTTGGTGAGTGTGCTGTGTAGTTTCGGCATGAGTGAGACAAAAAGAGGAAGGAGAAAATAAAAGAGGAGCACAGAGGAGAAAAAGAGGAAGATGCCCGTTGCTCTGTGCTGTGGCAAATGACTGAAGGTATGAAAGGGCTTCTGAAATGTTCTGTCACAAACTCTGGTCTCTCGACCTCACGTTTGCCTGCAGTTTCAGTGTTTTGCTTGTTAGTAGCCAAAGAGCATGCTCACTGGTGTGTCTTTATTATGTGCTGCCCTGCGTGCTGCTGCCTCTATTCGTAGGTCAGGAGTTTGTCTAGTGCTTCTATGCAGTGCTGGCTTGAGTATAACAATGGAAGGGCCTGTGCACTTGAGACGAGAGGATGAATTTTTTTTTTTTTAAAGATTTATTTATTTATGCATACAAGCACTGGGGCACAGACCAGAGGTGTTGGGGGGCGAGAGGATTCACCACAGAGAGCGGGGAGCAGAACAGGCAGAT
>JAGFMF010011792.1:2778482-2788936 GCA_019455555.1 Galemys pyrenaicus | reverse complement strand
GAAGTACACTGCTGAGGGGAGCAGCGGGCACAGCAGGAGAGGTCTGCCGCACCATGTGGGTCCCCTCCCTGGCCGGCAGCAGGGATCGAACTCTTGCTGCAGTGGCTGCGGTTTGCTTCATAGTGCGCTGCTTAACCCACTGCGCCAGCAGGGGAGGCCCTGAATTTTTTTTTAAGTCCGGAAACACCTGATTTTTATTAAGTCTATGTGGTCACAATCTGAAGGGTGAACAGTGTTCCTTGTTTGATGTTTAACCAGGAGCCACATACTTTGGCATCTGAACAATTTTGATAGGCAAGTGATTTCTGTATTTGTTCTCACCTGGAGAAAGTACTGTGTCCATAAGCAGGGAAGATGGTGAAGAGGCTTTTGTGATAAACCAGGCTAGGAGTAGAAGGAACAAGAAGAGTAGATTTGTTTCACTTCTGTTTGTGAGGTTCAGAAATCGATTTACTGCAGAATTTAGTAGGAGGAAGAACCTAGAATACTTTCTAGGTTTTCACAATAGTTATAAGGAGGAGAGTTGTGATCCTCCTGAAAATAAGTTACACAACAGAGAACATTGGTTTATGTGACCTTTAGTTCTTCTGGGCAGCAGCTAACGTGGACACCAGTGCTCCTCTTGCCCAGGCCGTCAGCTGGGCATGTGCGCTGTTTGTGACTACTCATTTCTCCCAGATGGATGGCATTCACGGGCTCTCCAGGATTTCAGAGCTCCCTGCCCCTCCCCTCTATCTGGGTAACCTTACCCTACAACAGACACCCGAGATCTCCTTCTCACTAGCCCCCAGGACCTTTGCACCTGCAGTTCTTCTCTGGGTGTCTTTTCTCCTGGTTTATCCACAGGCTTGTGCTTTTATCTCCTTCAGGTTTTTAATCAAAGGACATCTAGTTTCTTTTAAGGTCACATTGCATAACACTTTATAAGTTGTGTGCATGGTTAAAAAGCACCTTGCATGATTACGCTGGCCTCTAAAGGTCCAATTTTATCCTTCACCATACAGCTGACTCCATTTACCCATTCCTGCCTTCCCCCTTCACTCCAGGTAGCCACCGATTGGTTTTATGGTCTACAAGGTTCAAATCCTTCCTTTCTTACTGCTTTGGGCTTACATATGTTGGTTCTTCAAATGTATGATAGGGTGGGGGACATCCGTGGAGTCATTCAATATTTGTGGATGTAAGTTCTACTGTGGCTACTTCTCGTTTTGAAGCGAAAAGCTCTCAAATAATAAATACTATAAGCATCACAGCTGTAAGTGAAATAAAGGATCCTATAGAGGACACGGTATTTCATGTAGTGTATTTATTTTTGTTTCATTTGTTTGGTTTCTCTACATGCCGCATGAGTGAAATCGTAGCGTGTTTGTCTTCCTCAGTCTCATCACATAGCATAATACTCTCTAGGTCCGTCCACGTTATTGCCAACGTCAGGATTTCATCTTTTTCTACAGCTGAGTAGTGGTTTTAGGGTAAGTGACGCCCAGACTTCTGCGGCGATCACCTGTGGCCTCGAATGCAGGAGGTGCTTGGGAGTGTGGGCTCAGGGTACTCGTGCCTGATGGTGGACACCTGGAGCACGGCACGCGCGCATCAGTGGGCGCACCTGGGCCTGGGGGCCGAGGCTGTAAGGGAAGCGTCACAGGATGGTGCTCTGAGGGCGGTGGTGGAGAGACCCCAGGAGAATGTCGGAGAGCCCAGAGAGTGAAGATTTGCCAGGGGCTAGGACACCTGCCAGCCCCTGGGCCCTGCCGCCTTGCTCCAGGTTGCTGCAGTGTAAGTGGTGTAGGAAGAAAGCTGCCAAGGGCTACAGTGGCTTTTGCAGATTCTTCCCTACTGCCTGCCTGCGGTCAGTGGTCCACTGTGTATGTGCCACACCTTATCCACACATTTCTGGGCACTTAACATTGTTTCACTGCTGGCTATTGTAAATAGTGCTGCTTTGAACATGAGGGCGCAGGCATCCTTTTGAATTACTGGTTTTGTGCTTGGGGCTGACTACCCAGCAAGGGCATCATCTGGAATTGCGAAATCTCCATACTGCTGTCCACAGCTACACCAGTTTGCACCCCACCAACTCTGTGCACAGGTGCCCTTCTCGCCACACACTTCCTAACACCCGTATCTTATATTTTTGGTAATAGCCATTCTTATGGGGGTGCAGTGCTAATCTTGTTTTCATCTGTTTCCCCAATGAGAAATGGTGAGTATCTTCGGGCTTATTGGACATATGTATGTCTTCTGTGGAAAAGCACCTCCACAGCACCTGTGCTCATTGTTCAGTTGAGTTGTTTGTCTTAGGTATTTCTTTGTCTTTGCTTATAATGCCCTCCAGAAAGGACGTCTGTAGGGTAAAGGTTGATCAGGTATTTCCACCCTCCCACCGCTGATGATGGACACCTGAGATGCTACGAGCATTCCAGGTTGGGCATGTGCAAGTGGGCGCACCTGAGTTGGGACACGGGCATTAACGGGCGGCGTCATGAGGATGCCAGAACAGAGAGAACTGTGAGGACCAACAGACAGAACTGCGAGGACCGACCAACCGACCGACAGTACTGACGAGCAGCAGCAGCAGCAGAGAGAGAGAAGAAGCAGCCAAGAGGGTGAGATGTGCTGGGGGCTGGGAGGCCTGCCAGACTCTGCCAGACTCCCAGCACCCCCGGCACCCATGCCTGCCACGTACCTGGCCACCTCTACTAAATAAAGCATGAAAAGCCACCGAGGGCTCCAAGACTTTCCTTCCCTGACCCATCTGCTCAGAACCATCCTGAACCTTGCTCCAGTGCCGCCACCTTTCCTGCTGCTACAATGTCTCATTGAGATCTCGGGCATCCTTGTTGGGTATCAGCCACTGCTTCCAGCTCTGCCGTTTTCTCCAGAGCAGTAAGCATTGGTCACTATCATGCCTATGTCATGTCCGCCTCCTGGTTCATTTCTCTCTCCATGAGAGCAGGGTGAGCAAGAATGTGTCACAGGGAAGGTGGGCTTAAACTTCGTTTAAGGTGGGCGGTAGTTTACTTGAGAACTTCGCTTTCAAAGTGTTTCCTTGCCATCTTGACGGCAAAATAGACGTCAGGCACTGCGATGGAAATGTAATGAAAGCTGTGTGGTAAATACCATAGCAGGTCTTCCTGCAAGGGATTCTCGGTCACCAATCACTGTGTTCTTACGACAGGACCTTACATGAAAGACTATGGTTTGGTCACGTGGAGGAAATTTCCCAGCACACCTGGCTAGTCCGAGGCAGATTGGGAATTCCAACCTGTGATGTCTTGTTCTAAGATCACATTATTTTCACTGAAACAGTGACCTTCTTTCATGATTATTAATGATTGTGCCAACTCTTTATGACTTTAGTTGTTCAGAAATGCAAATCACGTTCTGGAATAATAGTACCCGTGTTACAAACAGTGATTCCAAAGCCTGTCACCTACTTTGTGCTTCATCGGGCACAGCTGTGTGGAGGAGGGCGCTTTTGTGCTGGTAGCACCTACAGCTGGGAGTTTTGCGAGTGAGATGGTTGTCTGCAGCCATGCTCTCGTGCATGATCACCTTTCCAGGTTCACCTTCCACTTGGGAGGAAAAAGCAAGGTGGAATTTTATTTCTCCACGATGCAGTCATGGACTGTGTCCTCTTGGGGAAGGCCTGGATGAGCCATCAGAAATATAAATACTTGGGCATGTGGGCAGGATCCCTTTCCCTGGCTCTCAAGTAGATGCTGTGCTTGTGCAGCTTCTGTGCAGTCGGGCCCCCAGTAGTGGCCAGGGCGTGATGCCCCTCAGTTCCCCTGCAGCAGAGGTGCTGTCTCGACCCGACACCAGCTCTGATTTCTCCATTACGCTCAGCCTCTTAAGCGTTGTGATGCTTCTTGCTGTATTGCTTCTCTTCTGCGTGCGTCTTAGGGGTGCATTGTGGGCACCCTCTTTACCCTGTAGTTATTAGGAAGTGTCACGGGCGCAGCATTGCCAGGGCAGCAGCGCAGGCCTGTGATGAGAGCAGGCAGCACTGCAGGCTTCTGAGTCCAGACCCGCAGCCTGCTGCACAGGGAGCGCCTGTGCTAGCAGGCACCGCCCAGCACGGCGGGGGGTGGGGGGAGAGGTGGGGGCACACGCTGCCAGGGTCTGACAGTCAGTGGGCCCAAGGCGCCTGTCATTTCTGGCGATGTTGTGTGTCGAGGTGGGCACGGAGTGGTGCAGTTATCTTGATACAAGGTACAGTTGTGGGTTTGTGCGGCGGGTATACTGGACATGCACATGTGTTATAATTTTGCTGGGCTTACTCCCAGTGACGCGAGACAGTAGGAAAGAAAGAGCTTTGCCTTTGTAGCAAAATCGTCTTGGTGTGGAGCGCCGGCTGAGATCATGAGACCGTGACAGATCCCTCACCATCTGTGCCTCGGGGGACGCGCCTGTCAGCTGTCACGAGTTCAGATCCGCATGTCTGGAGGCCACGGAGGGTGGAGGAGGCCACTTTCCTTCACGCAGCACTTGACATCGTTTGGCCCACAGAATGCCCAGCTCCTCCTTTCCCAGGTTGCAGGGCCAGAGAAACAGGAATGGAGGTGAAATCACTGAGCCGTCCCCCAAGGGGCCTGCAGGCTCTGTCATGCTGTGTGACCTCTGGGGCTGCTTCCGAGGGTCTCAGGAGCCTTGTCATGGTGGCCACGAGTCACTGTCTCTGGGCCGCGGCTCTGTGCCCCGGGGCAGCCAGGACTGGCGGGCGGGCAGAGTTCCCTGTGCTTCTAGAGTTTAGACCTTTACCTTGTACATTAGAAGCTGAGTTTTAGAGTGTGGAGGAGTGTCCAGGCTTTGGCAGAGAGGGCCATGTTTTTGTGCAGCGGGGTGAGGATAAACACTGGCCTAGAGAATCATGCCCAGCTCGTCGGGAAGGAGGTCAGCTCCAGGGGGCGCCTCCCCCCCCCCCCCAGAGTTCTGGAACAGCACAGCTGCTGACCCCTTGGGCGGGGCTGGGCTTGACCCCATCAGGGGAACGTCTGTCCTGCCTGTGAGCACAGAGGAATGGCCAGGACCTCACACGCAGAACGCGCCGCACGTGTCCCATCAGCAGTTGCAGATGTGCAGTTCGGGACCTTCGGCTGCTTTTTGAGGGCCAGACTGAGTGGTCCGTACGGTGAGAGCCGCAGGCCTTCACGAGCAGCTTGTCTGGGCAGCTGTGGCGCTCATACTTGCATTGCCCAGCTCAAGGCAGCGCTGTCCCGAATACTGCGTCAGCAGAGGTTCTTTCTGCTTTTCTTGAATAACTGCTTATATCTAAGACTGCATTATCATCTGTGTTTTTCCCTGAAATACAGAATATTTTTATTGCCTGTATGACTATTAAAACGTCACTAGATTTATCATCAAAGAAGACCGAACTTCCAGCAAGTGCTTGGGATGTGTCTTTGTTTCTTCAAGTTCCATTAGTGAAGTTGCTCAGTCCCGTAGGTGATGATACTCAGGAACAAGGGGTGTGTGCTTGGGATGTTTGGGGGCAGCCTTGGATGCCTGGAAAGCCCGTGTTTCTGGGACGCTCCCCGATCTTCACCACCAGGCCTGGAGGGCGGACAGCACCGTGCTGATGCCTCCGTCGGGTGCAGGCTGTGAGTCGTGTCCTGAGAAAACCATCTGGTCAGTCGGGAGAGCAGTGGGAAGATGCTGAAAGTGGGAGTCCTTCACTGCCAGCTGTCAGGCGTGGGGGTGCCGTGTAGAATTTCAGAGGGACTTGAAGGGACTCCTGGAGGCTCAGCCCGATGGAGAAAGTAAAGGGAATATTTCAAGAGATGATGTGAAGGAAGGTGTTGGTAGCGACTTGATGCGGAGACTTGTGTCAGTGATCTTTTTTTTTTTTAAAGATTTATTTATGCATACGAGAACTGGGGTACAGACCAGAGGTACGAGGGGTGAGAGGATGTACCAGAGACAGAGTGGGAAACAGAACAAGCAGACTGACTGACACACACTGCTGAGGGGAGCAGCGGGCGAGGCAGGAGAGGTCTGCTGCGCCATGTGGGGCCCCTCCCTGGATGGCAGCAGGGATCGAACTCGTGCTGCAGTGGCTGCGGTTTGTTTCATAGTGCGTTGCTTAACCCACTGTGCCACCAGGGAGGCCCCCTCAGTGATCTTTTTTTTTTTTAAAGATTTATTTGTACATACAAGAGCTGGGGTATAAGCCAGGCATGTGAGGGGTGAGAGGATTCACCAGAGACAGAGTGGGGAGCAGAACAGGCAGACTGATTGAAACACACTGCTGAGGGGAGCAGCGGGCGAGGCAGGGGAGGTCTGCTGCGCCATGTGGGTGCCCTCCCTGACCGGGGATGCTTCACAGTGCTGCGCTCAATCTGTTACACCGTCAGGGAGGCCCTAAATCTGTTTTTTTTTCTTTAAACAAAAGGTGAGGACACTGGTGGCATGGGGTGGGGGAGGTCATTGTGCTGACCACGTGGCATTTCACCCTCACTATACGGCTGACTAGGATTTGGCATAGGGGTGAAAAACCCTGGGTTGTCATGAATAACCCTCTGCTCTTGATTTTTCGCATGAATAAAATCGAGAAGGGTGAGTGATGAAAGTCCCTGCCAAGCCTCGCCCGCTGACCAGAATAGCAGTGCCATGAGGCCAGATGTGCACCTGTCTTGCCCACTTTTGTGTATTCTGTGCTACAACAGAGACTGCTACACACACAGACACTTGATAATGTTTTTTGAGTAAGTGCTGTGTTGCCGAAGGCATGATTGAGTCAGGGAAATGTTTGAAAGGAGTGCAGGGGAGGATTCCCCTCCAGCTTCTGTGTTCATTGAGTTTTTCCTGGCAAAGTAAGGTCTTGGCTCAGGGTATAGACAGTCTGAACTCTTGTGACAAGAGGACATTCTGTGGGTGGGAGATAGGTTTGTCGTTGGTTCCTTTCAGCCCTTGGCTTTTGTCCTCCATGCTGTGCAGCCTGGAACTGGGAATGGGGTGCTGTGTTGGGATGCTGTGTGGCCTCCAAGTTGGGGGCAGCTGTGGCAGTGATCTGGTTGCCCCTGGAAGGCCCAACTGTCCCATTCCATGCCGCTCACCAGCCAGAGGCAGGTCTTGGCCTTTGCATTCCTAAAAGGACACTTAACCCATGAGGACACAATGTGCACTTCTGCTGCAGTGTCAGTCGAATAGACGACAAACAGGCTGCTTTGTGCTTGCGAGAACAGCGTAAGTTAACTACAGGGGCCAGCAGGTAGGCAGGAGCAGCTGGGCCTCTGGTAATGCAGCTGCGTTTTTAAAGGCTTTGACGGTCAGTTACAAGGTCTGACATACGCTGGCAGAAAAGCTGTCCTTGTAAGCTGACATTTAAAAATGCCTGGATGGCAGTTCTTTGCCCTGAAGGAGATGTACTAATTTGATTAAAGGGGCAATAGGTGACAGAAGAAGGAAAGACTTTATAGCAACATAAAGAGGGCAGAGGATGCTAATTTTGCTTAGGATCCTTGAAATCTGAACAGTTAGTCTCTTCTGTTTTTACCTTGTGACCGCAGACAAGCACTGTCCCCACCCCAGTGTGTAACTGTCGTTTTTTTATCAGTCCTGTCTTAAAAATTGCATCCACCTGGGGATGTATTTAGTAACTCAGTCTAATAGGCTCAAAAACATTTGCTTTAAAAAAGTTACATCTTAATCTCTAAACGTATAAAATCATCAGGGGGAGAAATAATTGGTTATCTGAAAGGATGAAAGCTTATAGGTGGAAGTGCTCATGGTTAAATATCTTGCTCCAGCTGTCGGAAGGGAAATTACGTAGAGACTCGTTGTTCTGGGGCGCAAAGTAGACCTGCAGCATGTGGCAAGACTTCAGGCCTGTTTGCCAGGCTGAAGAGATGAAAAAGAACACCTTCCCCCACTTTCTGCAAAAAGGTGGAAGGTAAAATTTCACCAAACGCAATTTAAAAAATGACAGTGAACTCAAAAAAGGGAAATCCCAAGTGTCAGGAACAAAGAGGGAAAAGCCCAAGGTAGGAAAGGTGAGTGACCAAGACCAGGTGGAACCCAAGGCATCCATATGATTTAATCCATAAGGTTAAATAATTTAAGCATGATTTAACCTTTACATGATTTAAAGCGTGTCCAACGGGACTGTGAAGGGTGCCCTGTGGAGAGCTAACTCTCCGAAGATGAACACCAGTGTACGAAGGTGAAGTTCCCACATGACTTCTCTTTTACTCCTCTGTTTTGGAAAATTGATCCCGTGTGTGTAGTTTTCACTCTTGATTCTGATCTCCTTCAGGGATGTCATCCTCTGTTTTTATCACTCCTCCACACACAGTAGGCTCCTTGGTGTTTGTGAAGGAAATGTATAAAAGCTTAAAATAACCAGGTTATCTTGTACCACTTTGTTACACCCCAGCAGCCCTCAAGAGAACTTGCCTAGCCCCAGTTTAGACATTTCTGAGCTTGGACTAAAGCTGTAAGCATGTAGTCATTAAGAGTGGAACATCCAGAAACATGTTAGCATGTTAAGTGCTAAGCAAGGTACAAAAATAAGGATGGTAACAAGTACAGGATGATTGGATGAGTCTAGTTATTTTTATTTTAATTTTTTAAAAAGATTTATTTATGCGTACAAGCACTGGGGTACAGGTCAGAGGTGTGGGGGGGGGTGAGAGGATTCACCACAGAGAGCGGGGAGCAGAACAGGCAGATCAACTGAAGTGCACTGCTGAGGGGATCAGCAGGCACAGCAGGAGAGGTCTGCAGCACCTTGTGGGTCCAGCCTCTGGCCAGCAGCAGGGATCCAACTCCTGCTGCAGTGGCTGTGGTTTGCTTCATAGTGCGGCGTCTAGTTATTTTTAATGAACATCTCTTCACTCTCTCATGGGGTGTGGGTGGGAAGTTGTTGAATAGGAAACTACCTGAGACAGGAATGCATTTCCTCTTCCTCTTTTCTGCTGTGCTATAGGTGAATTTTACATCCTCTTCTTGGTGTGGAGAGACTAGAGGGTTCTGAAAACAAGGATGAATCAGCCATATAAAACTTTATATTCTTAAAGAGTAGCTATTTAGAGGATAATAGATTGTTCTGTTAAATTGCACATGGAAAGAAAGTAGAATTTATTAGTAAAGAGAAATTAAAAGTTAAATGCTTCAGAGGACTAAGATGATAACTCAAACTGAAGTTGAAACTAAACAGGGTAAGTGAAAGAAACTTTTGAGCAGAAATATGAGAGGATTCTCAAAGTCTAGTTGCATTTTTTGTGGAAACTTGAGATAAATTCCCGGAGGTTGCTGGCTTAGTATTCTCAAGATACAATTTGTCTTTCGTGTACCTTCTGGTCTATTTGAAATAAGGCTCAGCATATTAATTCCTAATTTGTTGTGGGTGTTTTTTTTTTTTTTTTATAAAACCTCCTTCCCCAAAAATAAGGTCATTAGAGTAAAATCATTTTAAGGACAGAAATTTGAAACGAGATCCTTGACTGTATTGCTATATTGGGAATTCTTTTCACCCTCATGGTCCTCCCACATTGTAACTTCTGTGACTGGCCACCGAGTCGTGTTTCATTTTAATAAAAGAGCATTTCACCTGTTTGAAGTATTCATTGCAAACCCATAAAAATATTTCTAACATATTTTATTTGAAATGTGACGGGACTTTAGTGTTCACTTTTTATTCAACCACTGTAAAAACTATTCACGTAAAACATTGTCAATGATTTCTTTCACAGTGTATGGTAAAAGTTACAGAATCAAATAGTGTTTGGGATGTAAGAAGTTAAAAACATTTGAACTTACTAGGAAAAAAGTTTAGGGCAAATGACAGAATTAGTGCAGATTAGTTTGTTTTGCTGTTGTAGCTCAGTTTTATTTTAAAGCACGTGTAGAAATTCTCTGTGAACATACTTTGGAATTTACCAGTAATTGAGTCAACAAAATGACCACTCTTCTTTCCTCATTCCAGGTTGTTGGTGTGGCCCAGGCCATCAATAAGAAATCTGGAAACGGTGGGACATTCACTGAAAAAGATGAAAAGGTACCAGAGCATGTGTCTCTGAGAAGCACATCCAGGAAGGTGCTTTGTCTGTATAATGTGTAGACATCTAGAATTAGTTGTTGCAGAAAATGTTGGTCTAAAAAGATTATTTTTGGGTTTAAAAGGAGCTGAATGGTTCAAAAATGACTTTTGCTATGGTTGATTCCAAACCTGGCTTCCCTTTGGAGAACAGTAGTGTGGAGTCAGGGAAAAAGCCTGGCACCCCTCACCCCTACTGCTCCTCAGGTGTCTCCACACCTCCACCATGTGGGGTGCAGGTGTGGTCCCTGCAGCTGGAGGGCTGACTGTGTATTTGAACGAGCTCATGTACCTTTCAACACTGCTCTTAAGAAATGCACTCTTTACAATAGGGAAGACCTGGAAACAACCCAAATGCCCAAAAACAGATGAGTGGATCGGGAAGCTGTGGTACATATACACGATGGAATACTAC